>JAQFZC010000201.1:0-67618 GCA_034695205.1 Dicyrtoma fusca | reverse complement strand
TACGAATTCGTACTTTCAGATTTTCGCGCGAAACTGCGATCGTACGTCCAGGTCGTGCGTAGAAATTCGTATACGATCGCTACGTACGACTGTGAGAACCTCTCTTAAATCGAATGAGCCCGAATTCGACACATTTCAACTTCAAACAAGAAAACGTACTGCTGGAAACGAGGTTCCGGCAGATTCTTTTACTATAGACAGAAGAATAAAACAAGATTGTGCATAGAACATATATACTTTATATTGTTGTTATTGTTACTGATATTTTTTACTTCCTAAGGTATACATAACCTGTTCATGCTCAAATGGATCGCTGATAAAGATAATTCCAATTTGTACGTTGACGTTGGGGTTCGTACACATGGTGATGAATTATTCATACTGGCGTATAGTTTATACATACAGACCATAGATCACAGTGGTTTTCTATACTGCACACTTCTGCATAATTATTTCTTCTCTTATCTGTTGATTCTGTCTGTGGAAGACGATGACAGGTTAGAGTGTAGTAAATCCTTGCCTACGTACAGCCAGTGTGGTGCCATATTAATTTCGGGCTGATACAGTACAAAGGAGGAAGGACCAAATAAAACTTGTTAATATGATTAAGCCTACTTTATCCCTCTTTGAGACGCAAAAGGAATAAATGCTGAGTTAACCGAGCGTAGGCATTTATCTGGTTTTGCCAATATCCCATGGTATTCAAGCAACAGAGGAATGCACCGTGGACCTACCACCAGGATTCCAGATTTTAATAGTAAAGCACATTTCCAAATATGCACTTACAAAAGGATTTATGATTCTTTCCCGGTTGTTTTTTTATTGTTTGTGATGTGAATGCTGGTTCATGGACACATTCAAATCAAATTATGTCCCACTGAAGTGTGTCTTTTCCTATATAGGCAAGGAGCTCGGAAAACACGTTGATGTCCCACGGAGTTTGACTATTATAGGCTTTCATCCTTACCACAAAAACAGAAGAAGCAATGAAAGATACAATTCTTTTCAGTTTGGCCAAAAAAAAAGAACTGCTTCAACTAAATGAGCAGACTATTAGGAATATAATCACGTCCTTATATGTGGGCAGCCTTTATGTGAATAGAGCTTGGTGCTACTTTTTCTGCGTCCTTTTGTGTGTTTCAATGCAAGCTGCAACCCCGATCTCCGTGGCCGTAATAGTCGATAAATTAATTGTACCTTCCTAAAGAGTTTTAAGTAGATGTATTGTTCATTACCCATTTGAACTGAGAGACTCAACGCATAGATACCGAACAGGTATTTTTATGCGTTTTAAGAAATAATAGCCATCTTTAGGTGTGGTAGGAGTAATTGTTCATAATATTTATTGCACACAAAAGTATGTGGACTAATCTAATCTTAATAGTTCAGTACAGATAATGGTCTCAGATGAACCTGAGACCCCAGTCTATGAAGCAATTAAAGAACTACTAAATGCGTGCAAGTTTACGTACGACGTACACACATAAAAGTCCTACACATTATTTTGATTTCTTACTACATACATTCCTACTGTACGATTATTTGATCAATTAGTACGCATACGTAGTATCCTTACTTAAGTACATCTGCAGACAAACCTGCATGTCTAGACAGACGATTCAAACAGGGATTACGTCCAACTCAATACAAACAAAAACAAGAGCTTATGTGCATAGATACTGTGGTATCACTTCAGTCAGGAAGAAATTTAGTAAGGCAGGTAGTTGTAAATTAAAACCTACTTATGTCTGAAGATCGCTATTACTTCTGATTGGTCATCGCTGAAAAAGACTCAATGCATTCATTTGCAGGCTACATACACTTACTTAATCATTCAAACCCACCTAGCATAGAATTTCAAGATCAAAAACTTATCTTCGCCGTCATCTATATGTTAATGAAGTTATTCCAACATTTGGAGTTGGACACATTTCTTGTGTCATTCGTGAAGCATTCAAGTAGTATCTTATGAATCTACGTATATTTACCGTCGGGTACGGCCCTACGGTAAACGCCGCACGCACTGAACGTGTCCTCACACTGAACGTATGAAAGGAGCCCGTCCGTGAATCAATTACGTACAGGTAAGTACGTGGGTATCTGAATTTGCTTGCAAACGCAGAGTAATTTTAGTTCCCTTTTAATCCTATCGTGACACAAATTCTGTTTATTATGATAATTCTAATAAGCGGGCAGTCTGTGTGACTATATGAGTACCTATGTATGTTTGCGAGGAAGAAATTAATCGGTTTATGTATAATGTACAGGTAGTAAGATTTTATTTGGACACTTTGACTGACAAGATATTTTACCCAATATGTGTTTTATTATGTGAACAGTCTTAGGACGTAAAGCAATTGAATAGTAATGTGTGGCTTGTGACCATCTACCTAAATCGAGATCGAGTAGTTAGTAATCTAAACATCGGACTAAAGCAATATAAAAGCGAGAGACAAAGCACTTGAATACGGTTTACATACCAAATAAGGATAATTTCCTCGGGCTGCTCGTTGAGAAAAAATCAGGTAGTGTTCTTATCCTTCCCTTTTGCTAACTAAGTGTTAAATCAACCTGTTCAGAAACTTAGTTCTTTCCGTGTTCGAAGCTAAACTCTCAGATCTGACGTCGACAAACATGGACACATAGAATAGATGTGAGGCTGTCTGTCTCGAATAATTGTTCTCTTCTAATTCAACAAAAATGAATTCCTGAATTCACTCCAAAGCCAAACCACAAACACCTGGATGTAATAGTTATTAGAAATTTGCTCTTAACAAAAATTAAATGATGCTAATGATTTATGGTTCTACTGCTACACAAATAATAAGCAACTTCTCAAAAACAATATAGATATATGTAACTAGGTAACCATGTAAGGCTTAACTATCAAATACATATACCTACATAGCTATACAAAACAATGTAGGTACATGCGCTATAGAAACCGTTAAAGTAGGTCCTATTCTTTATCAGCATAATATCAAATTTTATCGTCGTCAAAACAAAGTTTGTACAAAAATTGTCGGCAGTTACTTGTACATACGTTTCCTATTCATGTATTTTCAAACAAAGAATACTAGTTTCAGATTATGAGGGAAATGAAATACTGAACTTGAAAACATTCATTGGGACGTCGCACCAAAGTCATGATGCTTTTGCTCAGCAGCATGAAACCTACAAACTACGTTAAAGAATTTCATTAACAATATTTCTCACATGACACCACACCATTTTTTTGCCTTGGCTCGGTAAGCTCTGTAAGAAATAATTGTGCAATGGATATAGTCACTAATACGAGGTCAGTACGATGCGATGCCTTAAGCTGTAAAAGTTCCACAATCTCAACGACCTAACCTGTCAACAAGAACCTGCGTGACCGAAAAAACTATCCAATTTTCTCTCGTGTTAAAACAAATGCAAAACAAGATGATGATTTTTTATTAGCATGTCTCTACCATGTACTTAAGTACAGTTCAATGGGTAACATGAACATACGACACATCCGTAGTTCGATTGGGCGTTATAGAATTTGAGAAATAAGTAATTATGTAATATAAAATGATTTTAATCACTGATGGAAAGAAAGCAGTTAGAGTCATGTACTAATCCATATGAACTTGTAAGGAGTTGTATGGTAAAAAAAGATTGGTAAATGGTCTATTAAGCTGGGCAAGACTTGGTCGGGTTGTGGCGTATGTGAACTAGATAATGCATGTTATTCCATTTTGTTGAGAGTGTATTTACTGGTACATCTATGATCTATGTATTTATATAGCTGTAGGGCTTCTCAAACATTGTGCTGGGCTCCGTAAGCATAACAGGTCTCTATACCTACGCATATATCACATTTGACAGCTCTGACACCGCACCAACCGTAAAATTGAGGGGATCACTTATCGTAAGCTGCCAACCTGCCTTTTCTACGACAAATAGTAAAATTCGAAATTCCTTTGACAGTTTTCATTGTCATAGAGTAATTTCAGTGATATTCTCCTAAGTGATAGATGACCAAGTGAATGTAATCTCTAAGGAAAACTTCCGAAAGCCACGATAATACAGAGTGAAAGAGCGAGCGAGTAGGAAAGGGGAAGATTACACTCAACGAGTGTGGCAACTTTGGAGAGTAATACTAATAATAATAATACTAGAGTTCTGTAGGTACTACTCGCTGTTGGTCTCTCAGACAGAATTCATTCATCACAACGCTGCACAAACACTACCATCAAAAAATAATCTCATCCCGAATAAAAGACTGTGCCCTCCTGTAGCTCTACGAAAAATGAAAAACCTTGTACGTACTTCTTTTAATAGCTCTCATACATGCAATCTATAAGAATTCTAAGAGAAGTTTTCCTTTTTATTGCAGACACAAAAATGATGTACAAAATCAATACCAATTTAGTTGAGTCTGTTGTTAAACTTTTCTGCAAAAGTTGAAGCAAATAATTCAAAGATGAGTCCCATGACCACAGGACAAAAGAGCACAGTAATAACAATTGCAACAACAGCCACCTTTTGTTGGCATTGGCATTGTACAGGTATAAGTGATTCTTGGACACTCTAGGTAGTTTCTTTTGATTTTTCATTGACAGCGTTTTTCAATTGTAAAGTGAGATACCGGGCACACAATGCAATGCCCTGAAAGACGAGACACTTATGAACTTCCACCCAAATCGCCATTTCACAACAATTACATTTAGTAACCCTCAATTAAAATAGGTGTAACACACACAGTAATTGCATTCTTTACTAATTGTAACTTGATTCGGATTGTCACTCCTGTTGAAACTTACATTTTTATACAGGCCCAACCGTTTTACTTGAATTAGAGAACCAATTCGTTTTCTCTTTAAATAACTCCAAGAGACACAACACACACAGAGAGACATTTGCGTATCTGATCCGTTCGTCAAATCGTTACAGTGAGTGAGCAAGTAGCTTATAAGCCGGTTAACGAGTGAGCGGCTCAAGTGAAAGCGCAGCAGTGACTGAATTCATAAGGCTGAAGGAAACAGGCTCATGGTTCAGACAGAAATGAAACTAGCCGTATGAGAGTGACTCACCCACCCTTACTGTATAAAATATAAACTGGAACTGCTAACTGGGGTACTGAAGTTCCGGCTAATATTCACATGAGTGGCTTCGGATTTGACTATTCAGCTTCTCTCTGTCCGCCGTATATATTTACAACAGCCCAGTATAAGTAAATTAGTAGGGATAGGGAATATATTATACTATAATGAGGCTGTAGTCTGTTCTCTCTGTGCCGGGAAAACTCCAGTGAGCCAGTCAAGCCCAAAGGTGACGTTTAAATTGCTCGTTTGATGTTGGGCTGGTAAGGCTACTGGCAATAATAATAAGGACGATTATTCGTATGCAACCATTTCAGCACGATCATTTATATTTTTTCGTAAGTATCACTAGTTGACTAGTTACAACATAGTTTGTTGGGATCGATGCGGTCCCACAGAGAGTCCTTACAGTAGGATCCGAGATGAAATGATGTAATGGGGGCTGAAGTAGACCTACCCACTCAGAGCACATTAGAAGTAAAAGCGGCAGCCTAAGGGACTACTTTTCCAGCAAAATGAGCAATGCTATGGGATTGGGTAGAGAAAAAAAGTCAGTGTCAATCGTGTCTCATATGTACTTGTACATATATTTTCTACTTTATCATTAAAGCTCATGATTTCAGATTTCCATGTTATGATAACTAAACTACCTACGTTGGTAGACGCATCCCTGGTAATACAATAGACTTGGACCTACAGATAGATACGTATTCAGTTTATTAGAATGATTATGCCAAGTACGCAACAGACGCATTCACTGAGAAATATTGGACAATGGACCAAATAATAGTTTGACAATAGTAGGGAACGGTCTCCTGGCTTTATCCTTCTATCTACTTGGTCCATTTGATGAGATGAATACGTTCCATGGCTCACTTACTAGTTAGACACAAAATAGCGGAGATGTACATTCATATTTAAGTATATACATATGTACAGGAGATGAGTATCAGGATCAAAGGGAGCGAAGGGGTTCGCAGTTTGGAAGGTTAAGTTGAAACCAATACAAAAAATAACATCCAACGTGACAAGTTTAATTTGATCCGTAAACGAAGTATCTCCATGACAAAAAAAAGAATAAAAACTGTAAAAGGTGACTTCATAGTAAGATAATAAAAGTGAAGGAGTGGTCGTCCTGGACAAGACTTGGCGTATGTACTAGATTAGTAGTTTGTCCTATTGAATTGTCTACGACTTGAATGGAAGGTAGATTTTTAAAAAGGTAGTAACAACTATTCGAAATGCCAAGGCAGTCTTTTTGTAGCAATTGTTAAAGTTGAGGAGTACGAAAAAACGATGAACAAGCCATAAAAGCTTCGTTTTTCACTTTTCCTTATAAGGGGTGAGCAAGCACATGACTTATCTCCTTCCAAGGCACAATTTGATAGCATAAAAATTATAACCAATGTTTCCTTTACCCAAACTTTCTTCCCAGTTTTCCGCTCGTGGCTCAAATCCATCTCCTCCTCCGTCCGGACCATTTCGATATCTACAGCTCCTTGGACTTCCCGAAAAAATCCTCATGCAAAACATTTTTTTTATCACCGCCAAACACTCTCCTTTTCACACGTTCTTAGACTCACGCCTTCAACATCTATATTACACATGAGTTCCCCAGCCCTACTACTGGTATCTCAGACGGTGAAGTAGATAGCCAGTAACCATGTTCGCATGTGCTTTTAAAGACGTACGGATGTTAGTTTGCTTGTAAGAAAGCCATGGCTATGATCATCCTTAGACCACTAACACTGGTGATCGCATTATGTAAGTTTTCCCTGAAGACTTGAGGAGGGCTCAAAATTGAAAACTTTTGAAACACTGCTTGTATATTATGATTTATTACACATCTGCTACTAAAAACTGTATTGGATACAGATGCTGTCTACTGTAATATCCTGGAATTAATCATACATCTTCTTATGGCATTTATGCGGTGGAAGATTTTTGGTTTAGCAGTCAGGGCACAGAAGACGACGTTTGATGATGGTCTTGTATTATGCGTAGATTACGTATGCAAAAAGTATGTACATAAACTACACGATTCCTGCCTCCATTGAGTTGCAGACTCGACACTCCGACGTTAATAATAACTTGTACTCAATGAGCGTTCTTGCCTTCAAGACATGCTTTCAATCCTCAGAGTATAAAAGAATTTACTCAGCATGAACTTATCGTTGGTTTATAATTATTGCCTTTAGGAAGAAGGTGAACAAACCGCTTCCTGAGCTATTGCTATCATTTTTTCTTTGACGCATAAATGTTCCCAGACTTAAAACAACTGTGATTGTGAGCTTATTTAATGGCACTATGGATACTTAGGCATGCACATACATTGTACAAACGTGGCTCATTTAGAAGAGTTCTTACGAATTCCTACCTACCCATATAATATGTGCATACGATTATTTTGGAATTCAGTAAGAGATACAGTCTAATTATACTTCCATAAGCAAAACGCCTGTAGGTTAAACTATTACTTCCTCAAATTCTTCATTTTCCTTAAAAGATATGCTATTGAAATAAATTACACTTTTATTATTAACCAGTTTTTACGATACTATTTTGATTTTTGTAATTATCAATATAATTTATTACTACACTACTTGGATCGGTAGTTCAGATGTTGGATGTATCTAAGATGTCTGGATTTAAATTTCTTCCTTAAATTACTTTAATGTAAAGCACAATATGCAGTTCATAAGGAATGTATGTTGGTTCTACACGAAAAATATACTCGAGAATTTTGAAATCTTCTCAGTGCAACGTTAATATTGAAAACTTTACTACATGTTAGACTACTCGTATATAGGTATATACAGTACACTACTAAAACCCTAGCTTACGTAATGTCGGCGTATTACCAGCAACAGAAGCTGCTATGCGAACGGGAATGATGAAAATGCTAGGGGAGCTAAGCCAGGCCAGTCAGACACTAATCGTCTAACAATGACAAATGATTTTGAAGGCACTTTACTTAGCATTTCGTCTTCCTTAAAATTCAGAAGCAAGAAAATAGTAATTAGTATGTTAAACTGGTCCCACTTCACTCAAAGTTCGTTGCACAAATGTTATCCCACGTTCGTGTAACATACTGCTTCCAGCAGTCGTACACGGTTTTTTTTTGCTTATTTTGCACACAAGTTGTTATTAGTGGTCTGGTCAGTGATATTTTATGGAAAATACAAAATTTTTTCTTTTGTACAACACGGTGTCAGGAAGGCCTAAGCACTTGACTGGGAAGAAGACGTTTAACTTGGAAAAACCAAGAATTGTTTTTGTGTGTGTTTGGAGGTGCAAGAAGGTGAACTAGAAGTGGAACCAAAACACAATGCCATGTTAGCAGCACAAACGTCTGAAGTATGATGAGTGTAGAGCTCCGCCTGAACTGAAGTGCCGGTTATCGCGGAGTAAAACCGGGCGATTCTCATCTTCTACGGCGTGAACATGCTCCCTGGTGCGGTGTGCTTTTTCAGTCTTATCATTATACTTGAACGTGGCTTTCCCATGTATGCATAGTACGGGAAAGACGGGCGCACGTGAAGCCTCAAACAATTCATAAGGAAGCCCTTGTTTTCTGAAACACATTTCCAATTCTCACAGTATCACGGTCTCCACAGTGTATTTACGCTTTCGTTTTATTTTCACCCGTGTAATTAAGACTACATTCATCTTGTACACGTACCAAGTTTGCAGCCTCGTATTAAGTTGTAGTTACAATAATACCGGATGTTGATTGCACAATGTTTTCGTATGATTTTTGTATGAGTTTATATAATGACTTTGATTCAGAAGGATTCGTATCTAAAATTAGATTTTGTTGATCCACTCCAGCGAGACCAACTTGTTTGTAGTACCCCGTAGCGCTCAAGCAGGTACATTGCTATATTTAATTATGTACAGGATGATAATGAAAGACCAAGTACCCGGAATAGCAAATATTATAAATAATACAGAATCGTGGAAGAGATGTGAAAAGGCTTTAGTGTGGAGTGTGGAGGGAAGTCTACAAGGTTTGGATTACGTTACGTTGAAACTTATTAGCCCCAAACTTTACTCATTGCGGTTTAACTGAAACGACGACGAGTTTCATTGTTGAGATTCTTAATGATGATTAAGGCTAGTTTCCGGACCAAGTGTAAATACGAAGGAAATCCATACGGAACAGAGCGAGCAACAACTTCAAAAATTTGCATACGAAATGAGAGGTTGCGTAATAAAATCTACTCCACACTAGACAAGTATACATTTAAATGTGTCCTCAGGGGCACATTACAAGAGACGAGCTAAGCCGTCTAGTCAGTCTAAAAGATAAAATACGGCAACCTCAAGTTTTACTCAGGGAATCGCTACCTGCAATCCACGAGCACCAGTGCAGTGCAGTGCAATGTAATGAACACAGATTTTATATTGTTAGTCTCAAGTTCAAGTTCATTCTATAACCAACACTGCATCCGTCCCTTTTTGACTCTTCTTGCTGTTTCTGGTACGATGTGAGCGGCAAAAATGCGAGCCGTGTTCGTGGAAGAAGGCCAGGGCAAGAAAAGCTTACAGAATGCATATTTATTTAAATTTGAAGATGTTCGTACATAGATTTATGATTTTTAATCAAAGATTAGAAAATGAGCATTACAAATAGCGAACAGAATGAAACTTGTTGAAAGTTGGACTCAGGCTTGAGAATCTTAACTGCCGCAAGTGAGCAATTCGAATGCTTTATGGTTTCCAAAACCATGTTCGTACTGTATGCCATAAGTTTACAAATGAATCAACAGGGAATCATCTGAATCATGTTATGGCTCGAAGAAAATTATATTTCTCATTAGTTGTTGTACTTGGACACTCATGAGAGGTTTCATGCAAGCTTAGATTAAACATGTTGTTACACAATTTCCCTTGTTTGCAATCATGAAGGAATCTAGAAAAACCCAGGATTAATTTAAATCTCATATCCCAGCGAAATTGTTGGAAATGGAATGTAAGTGTAAGTGTGTGCTGATCTACTAACTTGCGGATGCTGTCTTAACTGAATGAACCATGTGAAGGGACTAATAAAGGCAAAATTAAAACTGCATCTAATGGATGCAGCGGTGCAAACGACATGTACACAAGAAGCTCACATAAAATAAACAGCTATTTTAGAATTCAGTTTCTACAGGAGCCCTAATACCCCTGTAAAGACAGGGAGGAAGCCTTCTACTAAATCGTTGTAAATATATTCGAGCGCCTTTAATGACTGCTACCCCTGCCGCTCTTTCAGTGGAAGGAAAGGCATAAAAGTTTTGACTGCAGCAGGCACGGGGGATATTCTTCAGGTTTAAAGCAATAAGGCGAAATTTAAGAGTCAAATATCAGCAAAGAACTCCTAATTCAAGAAGTGAAGAGCTCGTTAGGGAGCCGGAATACAGGCGTTAAATCGGGGGAAATGGAAATTCTCACCAACTGGACTTGCATAATTCACAACAGCTGGATGAAACGTCCACGAAGTCAAGCTCCCGACGCACCTCCGTATGTACACCTACAGAGGTGAGTAAACATGGGTGTAATAAATTCTCCTCCTGGTCATGCTGGAATTAAAACTAGAGAGATAATTGTGGAGAGGGATTATTCTCAACTTGTTTCAAGGAGAAGGAACATCAGAAGACTAATATTTTTCCAGACTTTCTGCCCCTTGAGTGAGTCCGTGGAAGAAGGTGACGTATGCTCCCGTCGTATGCCGCACAAGAGGGAAAATTTCAACCCAAAGGCACCAGCTGTTTGTCATCATTCAACAATTTTCGTGGCTCTTTCCCCAACCAAAAAGGCGGAAGGAAAGACGACGACCACTTACGAGGAGGGCGAAAATAATTTCTCAAAGTCAGCATACATTACTGCGAAAAAGAAAACCTTCCCATCTTTGAATTCAAATAATCTGTTCACATCCTCATAGCATTCACTATTCACCGCGCTATGCTATGATGTCAACAACTGCAGTTCCAGCTAAGACTTGTAGCCTATAAAAAAGAATCCATCCCTTTAAAATCTTGTTTATACTTTTGATTCATCCACTTTCTTTTCTTTTCTCATCCCTTTCCTCCTTTCCCATACACATTAAATAGGATGAGAAACGGAAATGTATTGAATTCTTTGAGTACCATTCCCAATCCCAACCAAACTCAAATCACATCTTCAAACTACCCGAGAGAGTCGAGTCGATCGTTTTTATTTGAGAACTTCTTACTGTTCTTTACTGTTTTTACCAATAAAGTCAACATTTGTACTCGGTGCATGGTTACCCAAGTTGGCTTCAGCCTTCCCTTTATATTTTCTTTCCGGTGGTGGTCTGGTCGGAACTGAATTTACTATGCTTGCATTCTGCGCTCAAGCTGTAGCTATAAGGAAAGGACAGAGCATAGCTGCACTTACATAATATGTATGTAGTACCAATGTGCGTTTATAATTCTATTCTACAATTCTATGTACACGGAATGTAAATATGACCAAGGAAATGTTCCCCATGAAAATATAATAATACCTATGTATACAGCTATATCCTTCCAATGCAGATACAAGGACGGAAAGTGTCTGTCAAAGTTTTGAAACCACCAAAACCCCATAACCCTTAGCATGGTAGGGAAGATACATTTATTTTATACGTCCACAGTTCTGGATACACAAACAAAGTGGTTCTGATGATTATGTAAATGGATGAATGCACTCCCTCATATTGAACGCACAACAGTATTATTTGTACTACCATTTTATTTTCCAGCTAAACCAATCCTCGTTCCTCACAGATACGTGTGAACATTTTAATAATTTACAAACATTCTTCCCATCGCCTTTCGGGCCTCAATGCTCACACATAAATATTATCTAGTAATCATCTTTAGTTTGTCACACCAGGCTTAAGTACATACGTATGTATGACTATAGCTATAGCACCGGGGACATCGATACAACTATATAGGTACTATGCACATCACCAGCGTTATCCCATTATGAAACCACTAAATTGATTTTAATAATCAATGCCCTATGCATCTGCACTTTATTCCATTCCATTATTTTATCATTCCCAGTCATTTTGTCCCTACAGTTCATTTTGACAGTTTGATTTTATAAAATATTCTAGACTTTCTTTATGACTGTCTCCAACCCTGCATGTAATAACTAATTGACGGTTTAGTTAGCACGTAGTCGCATATGTATTATTTGTCACCAGAATTGTTACAAACATGGTCAAGAATTCCATGGCGCACAGTAGCTGTTTTGGCTAGGCGGTGTGGCTACTCATTGTTATTCTCCCCATGAACTCCCAAGAACCGCAGTCAAACAGTCACATTCCAAAAAGAAGGAACTCCAACATTTAAAACTATTCAAATTGTCATGTTATTCACGCAGTTCAAGGTGATATCACTCAAAGCTCAAGATTCAAGAGTCAAAAGTATGTAACAACAAGCATTACCTGAAAATATTCAAGCAATTCGAATGTAAGTAACACACACACACACACTCTCTCTATTTACATTTAATCCAACCTTCTTCGAACCAACAAAAAAAAATAGATAAAAGCCAAACGCGAACGCGGCTAAAGAACGAATATTATTAGGGAATGTAAATATAATTTTAATATTGTTTAGAACTAGGTGTATAATTTAGGTACTACGTTATGCTTGAATCACGAATAGGCTGTCAAATAAAATAACATGATACCAGATGCAAGTCAAACTAAAGAACCGTTATGGAACAAGAGTTGTGTCCCAGAGTTGCATGTGCCTCTTCCTTAATCAACGTTGTATTTTTCACCAAAAATCTTAGTGAGATGTAGACAAGAGTGGAGATAACACGAATCTCTATGTATGAAAAGTTGACGTACGCGCAAACGGAAAATTGTTGGCTAGGAATGTACACAACAGTGCACTTGTGTGTGTGAGTGTGTGTCTGTTCTGTATATGTATCTGCACTACCTACCTTGGATTCTGTATGTGAAAGTGCCTGTCTGAAAATCAAATTACATGTGTAGGAAACCCACAAGATAAATTACTAAAGGATCCGACTGATCCCAGCTTAAATTGAGCTCAGGTGTATTAGCATATTGTAATGAGCACGAGAATTTTCTTTAATAAAGCTAAGCATGTTATGAGTGGATTAAAAGAATGTGAATCAACTGGGTGAAAGACGAGCTAAGCAGAATGTAGTACATAAAAATGTGTTAGGGAAGAGGAGAGAGATACAGAGGAGAGAGGAGCTGACTGAGTAAATCATTTCATATTCATTAGATTTGAAACTATAAGATGAAAATATATGTGTAGCCTAAAATTCACTGCGTATAATTATATCCCTTCAACAGTATTATCTTTACCACATGGTGGAAGAAACTTTTGTTTGGTCTTTAATAAATGGAAACGAGAGGTGGTCCTTTTTGAATTTGAGTCATTAAATAATAGCATTATAGGGGGATCTTGCTATAAAAAATTTACAATCTAGAATTTGCACCAGTAGCAGCCAACCGTGCAACAAAAATAAGCATATGCACGATTATGTACTACCTACATTTATTAATGTCTTTTATTACTATCGCACAAGTACGTACGTAGGTAGGTACGTATCTACTGTGTACTTACTTACACATTACACACTATTACATCCTGAAAGAAAGATTTATTCTTTCCCTCGTCCTTGTACAGAAGTTAAGCTTGTACTGAGCGCTCTAAAAGTTACACGTATTGATTAAAGAAGAAGAAAAAACAATTCTATAAAAAATGTAATCAATTGTGCCGAATATTTGCAAAGGAATATAAAGAAAGAAAAGAACCACAGCTTATACAAACGTACTGGAACCTAGTCAATTCGTCATTTGAGAATTAGCTACTATCATGTATGTATGAACCGACATGAGCTGACAAATTTAAACCCCTGTAAAATTGATTTGTATTGAAAGTAAGTAGGTACACGCATCTTCTCATGTTCCCCTATGGATGGCTTGTATCGTATCTAGAAAAAAATAAATTGAATTTTGTTCCTGACGGATCCTTTCAATTTCACGTCAAATCCATGCAAAATATAAAACCAGGATCTAATCCTCACAATGAATTCAGTGAGAAATCCTCCGATTTTCGATATCACTGACACTGGCAAGACAGACAAAGCTCCTCTTTATTCCCTTATAAAAAATATTTGAACAACAATACTTAAGGGTTGCTCTATGGAAAAAAAAGGACACCACTTGAAAGCATACAGCTACATACGAAGGTACATGGAACGGAGCATCATGCACGCATTGCAGAGAGTAAATATTCACTTTTATGTGCAGTGCAGTGTAGTGTGTGTGTGTGTAGTAGATGGAGAAGTACTGGGAAAGGCTAGACTAGGGAATGAATGTAAACTAAAGTTGGAATTTATGGTTTCCAGCCACCGTGTAGCCGATACAACCGACGAGTATTAAAAGCCCGGACTATAATCTACATTTTATGCACGTCGAGTAAACAAACTAACAAAGTTATAGTTACTACGATAGGGGGATAGAGAATTTTATCATCGATAAACAATGAACTGAACAGCTGCCCTTCAGTATGTACCCCCACTATCAAACAAGCAGTTTCAGTCCCAAATACATCCAAAGACTATGGAGCTTATAACACGGAGAATTGGTCCTCATATACATACATACAACTATTTAATGCATACATCATTGTTTCATTTCCATGTATATTTACCTAAGGTCACTCTCGTATCTGTTGGAGGTACGAATTCGACGGGTTGCTGTTGCTACCATGCATACGCTCCCGGGAATAACATTATATTATACGACACTACATGCTGTGGCATTGTACATTGTACAGAATCCTCATGTCATATCATAGCACGAAATTCCTCTTTCCAGTTTCCAGTTTACTGGAGTCTGATGGATATAGTGGAGAGACGGAGACGGTTGTCAGAGACAGTAGCAGGGGCAGTAAAAGTAAAAAGTAGAGAGACAGAGAGAGAGAGATGACTAACCTGATACTTTGTGGGGTGCAAACTGTAAGCTCTGTGAAGGACCGATTCAGAGTTTCAAAAGTCTATCACAAGTATCATCTGCGTAGCCGTGGTCTGTAATGTCAGTGTTACACTGGTGCCCTGTCATTTCGTATCAGTTTCCATAGACTTCTCCTGTCTCGTTTGTAGAATCGTCGAGTCTAATCACAGGCGTTACTCTCATCACCACTCACTTCTTAATATCTTTCACAACTGCATATGTGTGCACACCTCTCGCCCCAGAGGGAAGTGTTCCAGTCAATACACATCTACGAGATGGATTAGAAGGTAAACCACGAGCGGAAGGCGTCGGGCCGTCTGTCTCTCCCATATGTATGTAGGTAGTTGGTATACTTTTTAATTTTTGTACGTTTCAATTATACTCTACGAAGCTTGTAATTTAATTGAAGCTCAATGGTTTGATAAGCTCAACTTACGCTCGGGAATGTTAACAGAGCTGCTAACGACTAAGTGGATGACACACGAGATACGTAGGTAAAATACGTATTTAAAATTTTGTTTCCTGTAGGTATACTTATAGTGAAGTGAAGGTGTCCGTATTTAGATTTATACCGGCACTTTTCCTTTGCCTAGTAGTACATTTGTACATATATATAACCGTATATCACCATGAATCCCCACGTCCCCCGCGAACATTTCTCTCATTCACTTTTGATTCGGGTCCAATTGGAGTGCATGAGTGCTCCTTATCAGAACTACTAAATTTTGAACACTTTTCCGTGTAAAAAGATAAGGAAGAGAACAACAACTTTGAAAAACGTGAGAATGAGTGAACTGCTGAGTGTATATATATTTGGTATATAAATGTAGGTATGGATGTAATGTACATGCGGGCTTTTCAGAATATCACACTAAATCTTGCACGTCAGGATGGAAATAATGATTACAACAAAAATTTCTCTCGATAAAACTTGAGGGAAATAGGGAACAAAACAAAAAAGTACAACTTAGTCTTGGGGTCTAGTGCTACTTCCAGGCGTCACACATGATTATCTTATGAGAGGGAAAAGAGACATTTTTATATAAGCCGTAAATCAGGGGTATTGGGGTAAAAACTGTCGGTAAAAGTGTATAGGCGTCGGAGAGTTTGGGACGAAAGTCTGAGCGAGTCAATGCAAAGTGGAGATCTGAAGTTTTTTTGGCCATTCCTTTAAGATGCCTTATGAATTTTGTATGGGATGAAGTGGAAGACTGAATGGGATGAGGAGAACAACTTGAATTGTTGGATCGAGGGATGATGGGGGAGGAATAGCAGGACAGTGGTGTTCCGTGCCTATACTCTCTGCAACTGTAGAAAGACGAGGAGATAGCTCACGGAGAGCTGAGAGAGTCAGAGAAACACTACAAAACTGGGAAGGATATAAGGGAAAAATTCATTCTCAGCCTCCTCGACGTTGTACTAACAACAACACTGAATTTTGCTTGAGCACTTATTCACAAATGGACTACTGCATTCTCTCACCATCAGCCCGTTAGTATGTCCCTACTTTCAAACCGGGAACTTTATCTCTTCTATTGCCACTATATATAGTCTTCCATCTTCCATCCCATTATTGCATATGGTTATATAGTGCACAGGGCAGACAGTGAGAGAAATAAACTCTGAAGTAGCATGTATGCAAGTGTATTCTCTAAAGACAAAATGCTAAAAGTGTATGCTGCACATGTTTGAGTTATGTACAGGGCTATGGATCATTGCCGGCCGGGTGGGTGATGCAAATAACGCATGTAATATTTACAATCTTACGCAGTATGGCACATGGAATGAATGATATTACCAAAAATAAGTACACTTACCACTTGGATATGAATGAGGACCGTTCCCAATCCCAAGTGCAGATTTCCCTTTTTCTTGGCCAGTCTTCTTTGGCGTGGAGGCATTCGCTGGGATGGGAATACTTGTGTTCCCTCCATGCTTCCCAAATGGTGGTGGTAATCTGTTCGTGTACAAATGGGGAAAAAAAATTGTCAGTCGTTTGATCTCTCAGTTTCAAGTGCGTATAGCGAGTAGTTGAGACTTAACATTGAGGGCAAATTGCACCATTATGTAATGGAATGTAACTCTCTGTGCGTCTCTCCCTGTAACCTCAAGAAATGTGTAGCCATTTAATCCCAACGATTTCCAGTTCACGAATTTTTATAATTCCTAAAATTATAGTAGCTGTACACAAGTTCCTACTACTTCTTACTCTCTATTATCATTTTTATCATTCTGCACCTTCTTACAGTACAGTAGTTGTACAGAGATTCTATGCATTATCCTGCAGTGAAAATAGCTGTGGAGGTCTCCGGAATTTTAAATTAACATCCAATGATCCAATGCATACACTTTATTATCATAAATTAAGATTTCAAAAATAATTATCGTTGTTGGTATGACATAACACAAAATTGTCAATGAAGCTATCTGGAAATAATAGAAGTGTACCTACTACTTCTACTACTGTGGCGATACTGATACGGGGTAATGATAATCTTTTACTAGATTACGGTAGACACTACATAGAGGCATAGACTGACTTATTGCAAGAGCAAGAGGTACAAAACCAAAAGGAACTTTGCTTCAAACTAGCTGCATGATATTTCTGGTGCTCCGCAGAGCCCTCCGTTCAAACTCGTGTGAATGTAAAAGTTAACAAAATAGCCGCAAGAGGGCTGAGCGTGTACAAAAAACGTTGCACAGGTAGGTGATGGCCTCATGGTTTTTCATGGGGTTAAAGCAAAACTGATTTAGAAGTTTCGAAGTAGGCATTTTAAACTGAACTCTTTAAGTAAGAACTCTTTTAGTAATCATCGCTTAAAAATTAAACAAATATTCAGGTAAAACACGATCCAAATTAATTAAAAACTGTTAAATGTAATACATTTGGCTGTATTCAACATAAGAAAAATTCTCTTCTTACAAAAATTACAAGAGATTCGTTACTACATGCATACTGACTCGTTACGCATTCATAGATGCTATAATTAACTAGGTAGTATATATAGTTTTTCTAATTAAATCGTGGATTTTTACCTTTCAAATAACAGCTTCTTGTGACCATCGACATTTAACAGCTGATTATTCCTATTAGCTAACACATTTTGACTGACTAGTGAGACAAAAGACAAAGTGTATATACTGCGTTTGTAAACTGTAGGGCGACTGTCATCGATGTTGAACACTGCCAACTTTGCTACGCTTATTAAAGGAAGTATGTACAAGCATGTCCCTCGTTGTACCGTTTTAGCGACAGTATTTCACCAAAAAATTGGAGCTTTATAGTTACTTCGTAGTTTAATAAAGCTCACCGTTCAAATATGTATGTAATGCGAAGCTAAAAACTAATTACTCAGGCCAGTGGCTCAGGACACTGGGGGAAAGGGCACACAAATACTTACATACTTTGCTTCCTGCGTAAAAGCACATGGCTTAAAACAAAATATTGCATTGATAAAAATAGCGTTGCTCCTTTGGGGATGTCAGCCTGAGCTCATAGAAAGGGAGAAAACCCTATACATGTATAAGTGTAGGTGGTCTAAAGTTATAACATTTTGGTAATTATAATATTTTGAAAGCACTTTTCATAATGTTATGCATACAATTTTTTTTAGGGATTATGAATTTTCTCGGACAATAAAAAAATATAGGGAAGTGTACAGTATTCATCGACTTTTCGTGTCATCCTAACGTAGTAACTGAAAAAAAGCCTTTTGTTATTTAGGATCAGGCACAGGAACTTAAATGTCAAGTCTTGACGGCAAGCAAATGGGGAGACAGAGACAAGCCGTGCAGTACAGTCAAAAGTCGTTTTTATACAAGAGTGTACTGCTGCTATGTATATACTAGGAGTAATTATTATATGGGCTCGAGCAGAGAATGCTTCACAAAAAACATTCCCATTCACTTCATCCATAACATGTAGAATTCCTTATGTCGCGTCGCGTAGTTAGTCAAAGTCAACCTCATGCTAAGATTTGTAATTTCCGTTTGCTTCTTATACAACGCAATTTAATCACGGATTTGACAATTACTTTCAGACTATTTTACGCATAAAGAGTACACATAATATTAGGCATTCTATTCTTTCGTGGTGTTCACGCGTCACGTTTCTTTCATTTTTAAATGGCCACGATTATGAACAATATATATAGGTATATATGTATACCAGCAGCACTTTAACTTTGACGAACCATGCAAAAATGTATACTACTGTGTCCTGACATCGAGTGGAAAACATGAACAGAGCTTAGATCCTTTTACTAATTTAAGAGCATTAATATTTGGCACGTGTAAAAAGGCTACCGTGCCCACCTGTGCTAATAAACTAATGTGTTGTACCGCTCTGTTCTCGATGCACTTTTCATAATTATTACAAAAACCAAAACGATTAAATACACGATTCATTTCCACTACTTTCAAATTACGTATCACAAAGTGAAATCTTTAATTTACGCACTCGTAATCATAATAGCTTTTCTCACACATTCTTTTTTTTTGTTTGTGTTGATCAAATAAATCAGCATGTATGTCAAATCACGCAAGCACACTGCCCACTGTAAATCCAGAGCAGAGCAGAAATTTTGTCAAAACTGCTATGTGTACAGTTCAAAGGGAATTTAGTGTCCAACATGGGTTTCAAAGTACCTACGTGAATGACAAGGTATAAAATAAAATAGTAAGATGTGTACTAAAAAATTATTAAACTCACTTTGAGGAGTCTTGTGCGTGCTTCGGGCCGGCAGTTTTGATTCCAGTCTGCTGCATTTCTGTTGATTGCTTTTGTAGATTATGCCTATCACGGTCTTGCTGTTTTTGTTGTTGCTTGTATCTTGACAGTTGAAAAAACAAACTAAGGATGGATTTTAAATGGCCATCTCTAATATCACGTGCTGTGATTCCTTCCAAACAGACCCCAAGACCCGACAGGAATACCAAGCACGAGTGAATATTGTCCAGCTATTTACAGGTAAAACACACAAAATTCAATGGATTACTTCACAAATCTGGAGAATTTTAGTGGGATTACGTATTCAAAATTCCAAAAATAGTTTCTACACATTCAAATGTCTGATTTCTAGGAATCCACAAGTTATGTTGGTGACTCTAGGCTTATCCTAGCTACAAATGTGGACGGATTCTATAGCACCAACGCAGGTCACAGAAAAAAAAGTAGAAAACCCAAACCACAACACAATTTGATGATAGTTATTTGCGTAATTATGATACACTCACAATACAATATTATAGACCTGTGGATTATATTAATAGCACAGGATTTTTTTTTCACTTCAATTTAAAATGAGAAATTTCTAATTTCATTTTGCGTACAGGTACATCTGTAAGTGGTGTACATGTGTTCACTAAACTGCCTGCTATGAATGCAGATACGGACAGTGTATGCACCCAGCACTGAGCAAATGGTTCAACCAAAATATATTTTTTTTGCCACCCGGATGAAGCAGGCACAGTGTTCACTCCCAAATGCTCTCAACTCTCTGAATCATTTGACTCTCCTTTCTAAATATTAAATATTGTAGTGGCAAAATATTTTGCTTTTCCACATACTACCTTAAGCTATCGCTAGTGTATGTGTGTGTGAATGTGTGTGTGTGTGTGTACAGATAGGCTTGAAAAGTTGGTTTAGTGAAGTCATGCCATATTAAATGTGGTATCAAGTTTCTTAAACGACTATATAATAGTAATAAGTGCCTACAAATGTACGCACACAACACAACTGAGCTGGCATTTCCATTTCAGATCCTCACTACTGCACCACTGACAAAATTTGGAATACCTTACTGGCACTCCGGATCCCATTTAGCAGGGCAGAAGCATATATAGCTGAAAATCAGGAGATTATTTTGGCAGTGCAGGGTTGACTTCCCCAGGTATGAAACTTGTGTGCATATGTATAGCCTGATATAAAGTCCCAAGTTAAAAATAATATCATTTTGCACACCCCCACGAACCGTGCACACATAATTCCAGAAGAGGGAAAAGCTAACAATAAGTCATTATGCACTGACTCAAGGCTGAGCCGGGTACGTCTGGTACCTCTTCGACGTTACCTAGCAGCACCTTCCCAGTTAATTCCTGTCAGGCTGTATTATTGTCGGAGAGGTGAATCAATAATGCGTGATCCGTACTTAGCCTCTCGTACGAGTGTACATACTTGGCATGTGTGCAAAATTCATTTATTTTTATAATGCATTTGGCGTGTAGTATTACGGACAAAAGGCAGCAGGGAAATGCCAATTATGTATGGGGTTGGCTTGAGGGCTTCGACACACTCAAGATGACGACACGAAGCAACTCACGTTCAGTCAGTCTAGCTACAGTCGGTCACCATAATAGAGCTTAATCCACTAAAATTATTCTCTTCCTCTACAAAGGACATTTTCATCATTTAATAATGTTTTCAGCTTAGTTTTCCCATGCAACGCCATGCGATTCAACTCAATGGTACAAGGTATAAGCCGTCTCCCACAACTCACCAGCATAAAACCCTGTATGCATTTATTAGACTACTGTCTTTCTACACCCACATTTAGCTCAAGCTCAGTATGAAGCCATCAGCACGTTCAACGTTTGCGTTTGGTCTGCCTGATGCCCCAAAAATGTAATGTCATATTCATATTGTAACTATCAACCATAATTACCTACCTTCTCAGTCAAATAAAGTGTTTTTATTCAGCTCAGTGTTCCACTACCACTGCGTTGTTTCTAGTTTTCTAGTCGGCACTCAGCTCTTAGGTACTTTGCTCAAATTCAGATAAACGCTTTGGCTACTGGTACCTTAGTACTACTGCCGTGTATGTAGGTAGGTACCTACCTACTTCTGATTCGGTTACGGCTTTGACTATGCTACTTCAATTATTTATGTTTTGTAATTGACAGCTTAATACTATCAAGGCTGCGTGGATTTATACTTTATGAGTAATTGTATCATTGTACATAACTTCACCAAGACCTTCCAGTAAGTTCAGCAACCTCAGTTTAAACCTAATTTATATGTAATTTAATGCACAGGCACATAAATGTTTTAGTCACACACTGTCGTTATAAACGAAGGATATAATCGAAACAATGATGAATGCCATTAAAATGCTCACATGCTAATTAGCCCTCCCAAGAAAATCAGTTTAAAATGACAAAGTAGCACAAGTTGTTATGTAGAATTGAGTCATTCGTAGACTCGAGGTTCCAACTTTTGTAGAGCACAGAAAAAGAAAATTAGAGCGTTTTTATTTTTAATCCAAAATAATTTCAAAGGGTTGCCTCACAAATGGTTGCTAGCAAACTACACACGATGCTTGCATAAGTAGGTAGGTAGTATTACTGTTCGGGTTGTTGGTTGTGAGTGAATGGCATTTTGAGATTTGTGACTTGAAATTGCAACAGACGCTCAACGCTGAAAACAAAGTCCTTTTTTGGATCACCTCAAACTGTCCATGTACGACATAAAACATAAAACATAATTCCGTCCTGTCAAGCTACATATTTAGAATTTAGCTGTCAAACTTTCTTCTACAGCTTCACGTGCATAATGCAGACTTACTTTTAGCTCTGGTCTCCGCTCTGTAGGAGCCAAGCAAGACAGAAACATGAAGCTACGTGGGTAGGCATAAGGTATAAGGTTTCAGCCATTACGACTGTCTACAGGGAGGACAGTGACCAAGGAATATTAGCAATAACATTACTTAAGAACTATTTAATTCGTAATCGTAACTGAACTCACATAGAAGTAAATAATGAAGACGAAAACGGCTATTAGAATAAAGGTTATTGTCAGTGTAATAATAATTATTGCCTGAGAGTTTAGCTGTGAGTGGGATGGATAGCAAAAACCTCTAAATGTGCTCCGATGCTAAATATAGTAAATTGTAACATGTCTAAGTACACGGCATTCCTGCAATAACGGCAAACCCCATTGTAGTAGTTATTTTGTGCTCTTTATTGCTGAAGTTTCAATAATAATGAATTTATTTTGCCATTCCAGTTCTGCTGTATAGGTAATGTTAATGGTTCATCGGGAGCAGTGAAATGATAGCAGTTAATAAGGAGAGAGATGACTTCACATATGTGGGCCGTTCCCTTTTATCCCTTTTTGCCTCTTGGCTATGACAAACGGAGAACATTAGCAGAATTGACTCTGACATGGATATGGCTCAGTGTGTTATTAGTTAGCGAATGGTTTCTCTGGATGCGAAAGTTGGTTTCATAACAGTTACTGCAGTTCTTATCGTTAGGATTTACGACTGAAACTGTTATGGTGCTTTTAAGAATGGAATATAATTGTGAGATACAGAATGCTTGATTGAGTATTAAATATGACCCTCAACTTGACTGAACATGGTTCGTAGTATATTATATTTGTGTCCGTCCGTCTCACATGGTGTGGACAGATGTAAGAAATATTTTCCTTTTTTTCTCTCCCTCTTATACTTAATGGAGTTTTAAAGTGTAGATGGTACATTTTGAGACCAGAGTAATGATAAATTATAGCTTTATTTTCCAGTCTTACTCTCTCTCTCGTACACCAACTAATCTTTATCTAAACTGTCGATTTACTGACTGACATCCGAGCGGAGAGTTTGTGTACATTATTTTTCCTTTTAATTTACCGCCCATCATCACATTATTTTATTTCTTATTTCGTACAGACAGAGCCAGTAAATAAACGGACTGTCACTTGGCTTCTAAAGACCTTGATTTTGTTTTGGGATTTGTTCTTTCCATTTTAGTACTCCTGTCAACTGATACTTAACCTCGATGGAAATGGGTATGGAAGTCATGGGGATATCACATCTTGCATGCAGTTCATGCAAAGCAGAGAGTTGCAATTAACAAAACCACAAGAAGCTGGTCATGTATGTAGGTACATATATGTATACAGTTTCTGCAGGGAATACTTTAAGCTTTAAGTAGCAATCCTAAGTTTTAGATCCATCATCAACATGTTAAAAAAAGAAGAATGTGCTAGTTTCTTAATGCGTAGTTTCGAACAGGTTGCATAACTATAGATGGTATTATATTATGTACTTTTAAGCGGATTAGCTGATCTGAAATAGATACCTACAGGATATGTTTCGTACAAGTGACAAGTGTACTAACTATATTCGGCATTTAACAGAAACAAAACAACAACCTATTTAGGTGCACAAAGGGGAAAAAATCAGTTTTTGCCGTTTTTTTTGTGACCAATTATTTTTTAAGACCATAGTTACAAACTTGTCAAACATGCAAATAGTACTTAGGGAGATGGTATTCAGATAGGGGCATTGAGACATGTAAATTGAATTAAACGGCAATACATACAGCCACTTGAGAATGACTTGTGACGGCTTTCAAAGTCTATTTGCCTTGTACATTTGCACTAACCGTATGTATGTGAGTTGAATAAGCTAATACAGATTAACATGAGAGAGAACCAAATCAAGCGAACCGACGATTTAATTTACCCTTATATTTATCAATTTAATTAGCATGGCAGTTTTCATGCAACACTCATGAATTTTGAACTACTTATCGCCAGCAGCACTGCACTGAACTACAAAGGTGTTGACGGCATACTTGTACATTTCTGCAATACAAATATATTCAATAAATATGTACTTAAGTACCTACATAGCAATTCTGCCTTCTGAGCATACACGTACATACAACGGAAGAAAAAAACCTAGTCGCTGCACTGGAAACTTTGTCTGTATGGGTGCACAGTACAAAAAATAGTAGCAATACTGAAGTGCTGATGCTGAGTCAGATAAAAGGGCATACAAATACGTCCTCACTCGCGATCCTCCCTCTGGAGTCGAAGCCCATTAAACTTGACCACACTGTAACCCAAGAAGAGCCTGGGATTTCTAAGAGGGTGGCTGACCCATACAAGTAACGATAACGACTTCAAGTATTTGTGAGATTTGTAATTTTAAATCCAGAAGGAGCAACATCTCCGACACCCATACATCCTGGCATGGGAGAAACCATTCATTTCACTCTTGCTTAAGAAGGAGAGACAGACAGAGAGAGAGAGAGAGAGAAAAAAAAAAGAGTGCAATGTGGGAGGTGGATGGAGGAGAATGACATATCCTTTTGAATGCAAGTATCGACGTGAAGCTCAATTAAAGGCAATGTGTGTAGGATGGAGTGCATTGTGCGTCTAGTTTTGTATTGATGGGACAATGTGTGTAGGAAATGCCAAATATTAACCACCGCTTATGTACAAAGACACACAAACACACACACACACACGCGGTTCTTTTTATTATTGCACCGCGGTTTCGTGCTTTCCGGGAATTAATGTATATAATATAATTTGAGGAACTACTCACTACTCCTTCCAACGCCAGTATTGAGTTAGAGATGGAAATACAGTCTAAGCTTTCCCCTTTCTATTTGATGAAAATGCAATGATATGAGTGAAAAGAGAGGAGAAGAGTATGGGTTTGGTTGGAGACATCAGAGTCAGAGTTGCCGGGAGATATTTAACCACGATGGGGATTCTACATCGTGTGTGAGACCGTCAATAATATGACATGTACATAATCCACCGTATTATCAAAATATCTTCGGCACTCCGACCGTATGTATGGGAGCTCAAGGAAGGCAGAGAGCCGCAAGGACGGAGTATGTACAGAATTACAAGCCTTTATGTACTACCAGACGGTATACGCCGTCCCGTGAAATATGAGGGGATTATATACAAGACTCTTATTGGGATGTAAATGCTGACTACCTTCCGGAAACTCTTTGGAGCTCATAGACCTTGTAAATACTTACATAAACCTGGAATTCCGTGGGTTGACTCCCTCTCAAATAGGCACATGTAACATACTGGGGGTATAAAGAGTAAAGCCCAAGGTAAATAGAGGCAACGCTCTAAAAATGTGTGTGACTGTAGGGAAACGAGAGAAAACGTCGGAGAAATTTATATTGCCCTTGATACCTTGATGCTGATGTCATTTTGGAATCCCCATGCAGAAAACTAGCAAGTGCAACTGCAGCGAACCTAAAACTGTGAGAGTTACATGTTCCCCACTCTTCCACCCTTATGTCTCCTACACCTTTGAGACAGAGATGGAATTCTCCATTAAGGAAACTGAATGAAGTCAATCCAATGGGAAATGGGTATATGGAAGATTAATAGGAAAAAGTTTGACAGGGTTTTTCTCTGACCTTACCTTACACTATGCTACCATGGCTCTGCGCCGCTATTTCAATTGAATAGACGCTTGGATGGCATGGCATGGATTGGCTTGGCTTGGCAAAGAGGCAAAGGCGAAGGCAAAGGCAAGCCAAGGCAAATGCAGGGAGACATTCAGTCTGGAAAGATGATAAATAAAAACTCGGCTCTCTCAGTATTCAATATACTTGTCGCTGTCGGTCTGAATGCCCGCACAAAGGACGTTCGAACCAAAGGAAATCATAATAGAGCCTGGCTACCTACAGCGCTTCAAAATGCACTACATTTACGAGCAGGTCTTGTCTTCCGATTCCTTTTGTGGAATATTCACTCGATGAGACACTGTGCTGTAGTGTGACACACACTATTCTTTCTCTACATTTCTTTTTTTTTATTCCTTTTTGTTGTTCAAGATTAGACTTGGTTTTGGTTTGGTTTATATAATGTTACCACAGAGTGAAAACGGTTACAGGGTCTCTCTCGTGATACGTGTGGGTATACGGCATTCGTATGCACCCACATGTAGCCTGCCTACTAACAGCAACCATTCCAAACATTATTTTTTATTTACGTTCTGCTTCATTATAATAGACAAGTGCAAGGGAAAACTTGCGAGAGGATTGGGTAAAATATGACACAATTCTTTACTTGACAATCAAAAGTGTCCACAGTTGCACCCTCGCAAAGTACGGAGATAATGAAAAGGATTGAAAATACAAGGTCGGAGGCAGACACTTGGCTTCATATTTACTTCGTATTGTCAATCCCCATCAAGCCCAGCTCTCTACAGGTCGATTTCTTGCACTATTGAGCTACCGATGCAGCCCAGCATTTGAGTGTCTATCACAGTACATTACACAATAGCAGATAAATCAAGAAGAGAAATTATTGATTGCTATTGATGGCTACGGTTTGTTATAGAGAATTAAAGACAATCAGGAGTCTGGTCTGAATTCAATTCACAATTAAAAGGAGAACAGCGGGGAGAAATTAATGAATTCCACTGATACAACACCCCAGGATGCAGAATACAAATTAAATGAAACTTTCGTAAATAGAACAAAATTTTTACAGCATTATTTTTTATTCTCGGGGATCGTATCTCCAAGTTCCATATTACGATTTTCGAACCATGCTGCCTGCCATTTCAAGCCCGTAATTTAGGAAGATGTTCCAGGAAGAATCATATCCCTTTCAGACGATTATATGCGGCTATATATTACTATAATACTAAAGCCATACATTTTTATTTTAGGAGTTGATAGTTGGTGAAAAACTCTCTCTTTCTCTCTCGACTGTCAAGTAGTAAGTTTCACCTTCAACGAATTTATGGCATTAGCGTGGTTAGTCAAAAGTACAGGACATAGGACGACTAGCCCCATCATCAAACTGGAAATGTCAGAGTGAGAGCTCCTAAGTCCTTCATTCAGTTGACTTAATCTCCCTTCTCACGTTCGCTAATGTAATATCCTTTCTGGAAGGAAAGTAAAAGCCGACCGAGAAAGAAGACAAACCATGAAAGTCAATGGTAAGGTATTTATTTGATGAGAGAGCCGAGCTAAGAGTCACCCGGACTATAGAAGAAGTGAGAGAGTACAGGATCTCTTGAAAAAGTTGGACGTGAAAAGAATATTTTGCCTTGAATCAAGCACACACCAGTCAGTCCAAAGGAAATCTTACGATTAGACGGATCGAGAGAGAGCCTTACGTTAAAAAGAATCATGGAGAACTCTAACGACTGCGTCTCCTAATCTTTGATGAACCGGAAATTGTCATCATCATGGTAGCTTAGAAGGACATTCACGGACGTCTAATTTGTCCTCCCAAGATCAAGATACTTGGATTAGAGAGGTGCCTACTTTAAGATCTTTGGAATAAGGACAAAAAGGAAAAGGAAACTGAGTAACTGCAGTTGGAGTGCATTCGGTTTTTAACATGATTTCCACGTCTTCCTCCATCATTGGGTATAATCTCGTTACAGGCCGCTGGCTAATGTAAATTTTATTAATTTGAATGGGTCGCGTGACACGCGTTCCGAGTGGCGTATGGCCAGCAATTAGTGCACTTTAATTTAATAATGATGATCACACAAATAATTTACATAGGAGTATGAGCAAGGGCAAATGATGATGATGATTGTGAGCTAATTCAGCACAGCATCTCTAGAAGTAGGCTAGAACGAACTCAACAATGTGAAGGGAATCTACAAACTCCTACGATCTATGTACAGCAGGTACCTGAGACCGTGCCCCGGAAAGTCACTGATCCATTTCCACCGCCGAACACGTCTTTGAGAGGCAAAAGTTTCTTTCTCATCGTTAAAACAATATACATCATTTTAATTACAAGAAAATTACACCTCGGTCTCCAACCCGTTACGAATTACTATTTTAGACGATGACCTCTTTCCTTATTGTTAGTTGAGTCTGTGTGGACTGTGTGGAGGCATTAGGGATTTTTTGTTTGTGTGATCGCACAGTCTTTGTTTGCTACCGCTGCGTGATAGCTAACGTCCATGCACCATTGAGATTTAGTTTTTAGCTCACTGAATAGATTCAATCGTGAAGTTGTGACTGTTTGGATTTTCAATCTTTATATGGCTCATAGAACTTGAGCAGAGCCGTCTTTACCCTACCCTTTCTGTAACCCTACCGTAGAACTGGTATAACGAGAAGATGACAGTGCTACCCTGCAACGAAGAGGAAACTACGGGTATATTTATGTGTATTTTATACTGTCTCAAGTCTATTTTATTCAGCCACCAAGCAACTTACTTACTTACTATGCGTGTCTTGTTTCGTGCAGTCACAGAATTACAATATTACAAATGTCCTCATAGCTTGAATTTCTCTCAAGTTTACATTGCAGCCGGGATCAACGGTATCTTCATTAAGGAATCTCAAATTATTATTGCACCAATACAGCATAACATTGAACCCAAACTTGGACCCAAGACTCGACAATATGTACATTACATGGAGCGTAAGTTGGCAGTTTGAACTGTGTATTGGACGGAGCTACAATCACCTCCCAGAAAACCTCTAACGAGCCTTCTGAATTCTGCTCGTTTTCACTCCAAGTCAGATTCCTGGACCGCTTCTTATCAAGTACACAGACGATTTGTACAGTTTTTACTGTTTTGTGGGGAAAATTTATGAATGTAGTCAAGCAACTCAGGCATCGTGACTTACTTGAGAGAGGGAGTGTTGGACTACCACTCATTTAAGCAAAGACTCTCAAAAAGTTATTATAATTTTCCATAATTGAGTTTCCTCCCTCCTGCATTTCTGAGGAACCTTCTACCGAGGCTCGAAACGCTTACGGTCCTAATGGTAGCCGTGGAAATCGATGGACTGTCACTAATTATTTTAGGATCTTAACCAACAAGAAAAAAAGTGTCTTTCTTATGTCTTCACTCATGATTGATGTCGGCTTTTTCCCTTTAGTTCTCCTCAACACATGCTTTTACTATTACAAATCATCGTGTTAACCTCCACGTTGTTGGTGTGCCTTGAGGTTCCACACACACATGTGAGACTCTATTCCTATGGAGAATTTATCAAACCACAAAATGCACACACGAACAGCAGCAGTCCATGCAATAAATCCTTCCTTATTCTCCAACCCAGGTTTACTATATTTCAAAGGTGAAAGAACAAGTTTTTTTCCTTCTCCCTGACACAAAGGTGCGGCAAAAGTATTAAGTACGTCAATTAAATTTACTAGCTTTTGTTGGTTTGAATTAATGAGGGGCTATGAGTACCTTTAAATTCAGAAATCCAAAAATAATTAATTTCTATTCACATTTCCCTTGAGATACAACAAAAGTTAGAAGTAGCAAAAATACAATGGGTCATATCAGGGAGAAAATGCGCTAACTAATTACCTTTACCTCCCTTGTCACTGAATTCTATAAAATTTACAAGTTTACAATAAAACTGTATGTGAATTAAAAGCTGTTTAATGCGCTTTACCCCATTTGATACTCATGCTCATGAATACTAAACATTCTTATCAAAAGCTTCCCTACTTTGACGATATTTCGCGTAAATAGTCATCTTTGGCGACAGACATATTCTGTAGAAATTAAAAGCTCTATGTACATGCATAGGTACTCTAACATTTACTATTACTAGTCTAGCCTAGTTAAAATCTCTGCATAGCAGACAAAACTAAAATGATCCCAGTTGTACTGTCCGGAATGGACAGAACACAGTTTAAATGCTTTTTGCAGCTAAATCTTTATTGATTGAGCCTGGCCGTCACAGGTCACACCCACGTCAATACATTTAAGTAGTCTAGTACCGATAAAAGAAATCAATGTAGTGTCATTGCAGTCATTACACTTACATTTTATTTTGTCATAAATGACCAAGTTTATCTCCCAGCTTGCAAAAATAATTGAATAAACCTTATTATGAAAGGGAAACAAAATATATAATTGCAGTGGGAATACAATTTTAAAAAAGTAGTAAAAGAGTAAAGCTGTTGCTTTTAAAACGCTCAAAAATGTTATCAATAGAGACATAAACAGAAACAGCAATGTTACACAATCCCCCCCCCCCTTCCCTTAAAGGATGAGATAATGGTGTCTTAGAGAAATTGAAATTATGAAAAATTATGTACAAGCTTTCGACTTCGAAGTCCTTTGGTTGCAAAATAAATGCGCCGTTTATTCGAAAGTATAAAACCGGAAAAGAATGTCAGTAGTGAGAAGAACTCCGGCTCCAGTTGAATGGGAAGAAAAAATAAAGATTTCTATTCCCTACTCCCATCAGTGACATGCCTTCAGAGAGTCAGAGAGTCACAGATGTAGATGGAAGTGATGGAATGACGCGAAGCGTCTATGTATTCGTATGTACATATGTAAGTAGATTTGGAAAGAAGAAAAAACATGAGCATCTTGTATACAACGCATTCTCAAACGCAGCCAACGCAGTTACCTCACAATACCATACGCCCCTGTAGTAAACGAAAAAGAACCCACTCTTCCGCACCAGTACCCGTTCGAGACATTATAAATATACATCTATGTAGGTAGTACGTCCCTCCATGCAGGATGAGCATCTCAAGACAGACGACTAATATCGGAAATAGGTAGTTAGTATAAACGAAATTGAAAAAATTACCAAAATACAGAGGCCCTATGTACCAGTCTGACAGAGCCGTTATGTTTGTCTTTGAAACTCCGGAACTTGATTTTATCGTCACAATCCTTTAAACAAACGCAAGCTTAAATGGTATTCAATTTTTTCTTCCGCAGACATACATGAGAAACTTCATTAGAGCTTGTAAATCCATTTTAGTACTTCCACAAATTATTATCGAGTGACTTATACGAGGGAACCTCTACTTCATTCACTTCGACTTTCCTCTATAATCCCTGCCACTGACACTGATGCTGACTTGTAATAAGCTTGAATAATTTATGTTAATTCATTTAATTAGTATTTTAAAAGAAACTGCTCCCAGGTGCATTCAACTAATTTCCTTCAAAAACTACAATTCATACACAAATTACCTATAAGTGGCAATATTTTTAATCCGTGGAAAATCCACAATTATTTTTACTACACTCATGTATGTAAGGTACACAGGGATTCTATAATGCATGCTTGGGGCGCGCAATTCGTTCCGCACATGTACCTACTTCTACTCTCTATACACATGCCTCTTGATCAATTACTGAATGCAGGCGTATGAAATTACGCAAGCCGAGTTTTTGTGGGTGTAGTAATCTATGAAGTTACAAATTGGAGAGTTATCTCTTGGAAGATGATGAATCCGTCCATGTATCATCTTATATTCAAACACTCACTGTAGAAAATTACACTCCTATTCACTTCCATCAACCTTTAGTACAAAGAAATAACTGATATCACTCAGAAATCGTACGTAGTGATTACAACAGTCTCAACCAGAACGTCAGTTATTACTCTCTGATCGTTTGAATCCAGATGAATTTTTTTTATCGCTGCACTCCTATAACGAATAGCTATATGTATGTACGTACATATTTGAATGGCTAAAGGCTCATTTTTAAAAAAAATTGCGACTAGTACGTAAGGTTATTTTGCGGTCATTTAATTTACTCAAAAGAAATTTATACATATAGATATATATTTAGTATTTAGGTAGGTAGGTACATATATTTCAAATTTAATTCAGAGTATTTTCTGTATGTAGTTGTTACCCTCCTTGTTCACAGTTTTGACTTCCACCACAAGCACAATCAGCAGTCAAGAGTTAAAATGAAATTAAAGTCACTTGTGACTTGTACTGTAGATGTGTGTAGGTATGTACGGTGTTCAGCGGGCAGAGTAACTTAAATACAGAGACGAGATGAGTCTTCGACTTGAGACCAGAGAAAAATCAGACACAACTGGATTCTATTGAACTCACTAGGTGACTGATGAAATAGAATTGGACAGAGAAGACAAGGGAAACCAAGAAACCAATTTACACTTCTCCACGACGAACAACGCTTCAACTGACAATGGAACACGTGAGAGGTTCTGTAAGTCGGGGGCAGTAGACTACACAGTGCTATTTATTCTACCTCTGTAACTCTCAACGATGCAGACACACTATAGTAGTTATATGGCTGGGGATGAGGTTCATCATCGACAGACGCTCTAGATATACACTGATTGTACGGATACAGCTGGTCTAAATCTGATCAGCAAAAAGAAGAAGTCAACCAAGTATCTTTAGTGATGGCAGTGTGCAGGAGGATGAGAGCAACTTAACTCTTTTTTAACTACACGAAAAATGTATCTCAAGGCATTTCCACTCAACTGATGCACAGAACATTACCTTCATGGATACAGGCAATACATACGTACTTCTGTAGCTACAGAGATAGTGGCATGCAGATATCTCTCCGCTAATATAGGTGCCCAAGTACAAGGTACACTTAAATAGGTCTCGGTTCTGTGAAATGCGTGAAACGAGACTAAGTCAGAGTCAAGAACTAAGTCAATATTTCTCTAATGGTGGAAAGAACGGCAGGAGAGAAGTTGGAAGGTAATTTAAGTTGCGGAGAATCTCCTCGCATATCTCGTACTTTTGACACGGTCCAATTTTAGCCAAAACACTTTCATTCATGGTTCATTGGAGTGTGTGAGAAAATTTGTGAGAGCACGTGGCCCCTGAGTTAAGCTAAAAGCTGAGGAATAGAAAGAAAACGTATAATCTCTTACAGCCACCACCACTACGTCTCCAAACGAGGAAGTAAACTCGGAAGGTAAAGATAAACACACTTAAAATAATTTTTTGACACGAAACGGAGGCAAGACAGGTAAGTTGTTAATTTCTTCTCGATTAACTGGAATTTTCCTAAGCGCCCCCCTAAAATTTATGTCCCACTCACAGAGCAGCAAAAAGATGTTTTATTTTACAGATACTGGCACTGGTACTTTTATTTTCTGACACTACCCTCTCAACTACAACAACTCCACGTAATGGTATACCGCCTATTTAGTAATTTGCATCTTTATATTCGTCTGCTCATAACACTTGAGTTGAACTGGGAACTGGGACTCTGAGCGGGGCAATCAACACTGTACAACCCAACGCAGCCAACTCAACACAACTCAAACACTCACAGCAACACTACCTGTAACCTGGACTGGAGCTCAAGATTATATACTCAAGGCAACCCAATGCGCACTATAGCCAGACTCACAACTTATCAAATTATTCACAGTAACAATTCATTCCTTGTAAAACTAAACTCTGAAGGCGCATAATTCAAGAGCGACTTGACATTATAGCTTCCACTGCCTTGTATACACTCTCCTGATAAAGTTGTTCATGGTACCTACATTTCTTTCGTCGTAGACTCATTCATGGTAAAAGGTTACCTAGGGAAGAGTTGAATGAGCGCTCGGGATTCCCCTAGAATTGGGAGTGCATGTGCAAAGAAGTCTAACCTTGCTGCACTATGTATGTGATCCGCTGACTCACCGAGAATTCGTGCTTTTTTTTCTATACGTGCATACAAATACTCATCCAAGTTCCAAAGAAAGGCTCTACACTTCCCATGCATCTAAGGATTGACCACTGCTAACTAGCAATTTTGGAAATAAACAATGATTATCCTTACTACCATTGAGAATGGTAGTAATACTGTATGTATTTTGGTTATCATAGATGTAATTGAGATTCTGTATTTAAAAAAAAGAATTTACGACTCGCTTATACGGATGGGAAGATTTGAATGCATTTGAAAGGATAGAGAATAGTACAAACGGAAAGAATTTTATGTAACTCCATTGAATATTAGTGTATCTGTGTCTGTGTATAGGAGTGCATAGCCTTTCGCACCTAACCGAATGATTGCATCACGACTTTGATTCAAATGCTTGGCAGTGAATGGAGTCGGAATACGGATTCCATTCTGTTGTCATACAATGCAGTGATCGGCGGGTGTTGAGTTTTTCTCTTGAGTTCTTTATGGGAATTGTTTTTCTTTGCCAACTTGTGTAAATCATCCGATGGGATACTGTGAGTAAATGAACTTTTTAAAAAACATGATAGTGCGATTTCTTAAATCACCAGCCGACCCAAACTTCCAAGTGAAAATGATCATGGGATGATAATGGACCACGGACTCTATCTCCTTTTATGATCACCCTCCCTCACACGATTATTTTGACAAATAACATCAACTGTGAATTCTCAGGACCATCATCCAATCGGAGGGTAGTATGTTATATCATACATATTGGAATGGTAACAAAAGCCGTTTCATACACGATTATGTCAGTACCACCAAGAACAGGGGCTCATCTGCCAGAGACGATACCTCACACCACTCCCGAGACCTTCCCTGAACAATTGAATCAATAACTTTGTAATATCCAGCTTTCAAATAAATAACTTGAGTCTACAATTTAAATTCTGGCAAGCGACGTGTTTGCGGTTTTATTCTATATTTCCGTCCAAGTCAAAATTATAATGAGCTCTGGTTCTTACACACATTTGTATCCATGACATTAGTCCCAAAATGTGTTTCTAGCCCATAAATATTTCATGGATTTAAGCTCAAACTGGGAACCACGTACCTACTAATAACCTCGTGTCCTACCCATATCTAAAGTACCTACAAGTAATAAAGACCAATCTGTTAAATTACTGTTGCTATCACATGCTTTGACAGCAAAGAGGATAGAAACAATGTATACAAAAAATTATGTACAAAATTATTTTAAACAATTCTGATAATTCTCAGTCCCACTCAATAGTCTACAAATAACATGAGTATCAATAATGCTCGTTCCCCTTCGGTATCTTTAGTTCTTGGGCATCCAATGGATGTTAGCTATCGAACTTCGAATTTCGAGGAATGAATGAAGTAGGTAGGTACAAAACTTGTAGGAGGTAAATTTTTTATGGGTAGATTTCCATCTCAAAAATGCCGTGCATGCCAGGAAAGTTCTTCTTATGTAGAACTTGGACCTACAAACATTGCATTTAAGTCTATCCTTCGAAATACCATTTCATGCTGAAAAAAATAGGAAAGGGGAAGAAATAGTTAAGGTAAGGAAGTAGCTGTTACGCAAACAAGAAAACTATGGATGAAGTCGTCAATATGTAAAACTATGGAGACAAACATACTCGCAAAGTACAGACACAAAGTCGTATTGAATCTAAAGAAAAGGCAACTTCGGCAACTTTGAGATATAAAATACGGCCCTATATACCTACCTAGGTACATACTGGAAATCTCGCTGGAATCCCAACCATACTCCCTGTCAGCTCAACTGAATGGACTCAAGACTCCAGCAATTGGAGAAATCTCTTATCTGAATCTACGTACACACATTAGGGATGAGAATGGCAGTTAGCGATTTGACAATCAGAGGGAATATATATAGGATGGATCTATGGGAGCTAAGAAGTACGAGAAAGATTGCTTTTAGCTTTGCCGTTTCATGAAATTTGAAACGATGCCTTCAATAATATGCACACAAAGTGAAATCCTATACAAAATCATTGATTCTCAAGAAACAGCAAAAACCTCATTGAAGTACACACAACTTAGGAAAGTGCATCCTATCACCGTAGAAGAGAAGAGATGTAGCAGTCTGTAATCGAGACGTCATTCTCATACATATGTATCCAAACATAATGCCGTCGAAGGACCGACTCTGTAGCTAACAATAAGTATCTCTAGTCTCTCTCTCTCTTGTATAATCTTAAGAAAATGCGGAAAGGAATGTAATTCTGAGAACTGTAAATCCAAACCTACCTATATAAATAGTATACATATAGTGATATTTCAGTGGAGTTTCTGTGGAGCAAAAGGGGAATGAAAAGTTTGCTTAGATGATGAAAACAGACAACTGCTCTTTTCCCGTTCATGGAGATCAGAACAAGGAAAGGTACTCGTTTCGATTTCTACGGAAATTCCCAAACATAATACATTTATACAGCGAATGACGTCCTCTGTATGTAGGAGCAGATGGGCTTTGCAATCCCACTCCACGTGGGATTTTTATGCATATGTATTTCAGCATAAAAAGAAGAAATACTCCAACATAAATTTCGTTACAATGCCACCAGAAACCCTTCTACATGGGAACACAATTCAAATATCCTTACTTATTCGGTCCAAAGTCCCTACAGTCAGTCTGCAGCCAATGCTTCCTGGCGACATAATTTTTGCAGGAATGAAAACATTAAGGAATAAAGTGCTCCCATTAGAAATACATACACACGAGTACCAACTCCACTGTAGGTGCTTGAGAAACTATCTGTAATTCAGATTTATTAGTCCATCGTTCCGATTTACTACTGTGCTAATAATGTAAATGTAATGCTTCGAGAATTCTGCTATAATAGTTTATGTTATGATACTACAGCATTTTAATCGTCACTCCTAATACTAGAATCAGAGTCGTATCGTAATTACACAGCTTCATTGCAGCTACTCGTACGATAATAAAAACCGGCTAAAATCGAATATATAAAAGCATTTCCCATAAAATTATCGTCCTTGTGATTTGTAGTATTTTCTATCGCCTTTGTGATCACTGGTTTGATGTTGATTGAGCAAAATGACTTTAGTAGTTTCATAACAAGAACATAAGCTGGCACACCTTCATGGTGTTTTCTACTGGAATTTCGTAGATTGCTACCTGTGAATTAAGGAAGGAGGTGGTCCACCGTGTTCGTTACAAAGATATATTCTTATCTACATACATTAAATACTGGTCGACATACATATAAGTTTTTGTAAAATGTTGGTAGAGAACATATGAGACCTATATAGCTTAAGAGAACATATTAGAGCAGTATCCACATAAGAATTGCCTACCCACTCCATTTCTCTACAGACACGTAAATGAAGCTGGAGGTCTAAATTGGAAACCACAAACTCAGTGGTAGTGGTAATCCAAGGCAATAAACTCAACTGCTGTAAAAAAAAAACGTTACCACTCTTCTCATGTTAACAAATAAAAAGTGTGCACGGAAATAGATTTACATGTAGTTTAGTGTGATTTTTTGGATCCAAGTCTGATAGCCCGGCTCGCTCCGTGAATGCTGATGCACATGCATGCAGTGCCCAAGTCTCCTTGACTAAGAGCACCAACACCAACAACTGCATACTTACTGAACAAAAGGATACAAAAGAGTTTGTACTGCATTGCAATCATCTCTCCTAATCAGCTCTCACGATCGATTTACAAGTTCATACTACTACCACTAGAAATGAAATCAATGCAAATAAACTAGGTTTATACTCTGTACACACAATAACCCAGAATGAAAGAGCCAAGTGCCTTCATAATCCGTCACAAGCCCCCACAAATGGCTCACAATCAATGAAACTGAAACGGCTCATGTCACATGCCATGACTAAACCTTTTATGACCGAAGAGACAGAAACATGCATCAATTTAATTTAGTTTAGCCCGTAACGAATCCGACCAACCATTGAATCACCACTGAACTGCACAGCTCAAGTCCTATACAGCTGCAACAACTCCGAATTTGTATACATACACTGACATTCGTCATTCTGGAGAATTTTGCCCCAGGCGAACAAGCGAATGCAAGTAAAAAATACGGTTTCATCATCAGAATGAATCAGTCATTAAAAGAGTTTAGTATACTCTTTGGATGTCATACTTTCTTGAACTATATTTCTCATGTTACAAAAATTAGAAAGGCTCGCTCAAATTGGTGGTAATGGTATTTTTCCTTCTTTTGCACGCATCAGTGAATATTAGTGAGTGTGCTTGACTCTGCCTAGTAGTAAAAGTAGTATGATGGAGTCCCAAAGAGCAGCTTGAAAGTTAAGTGGTATATATTTATACAGGAAGCAAAGAATGAAACAGACAAAAATATTTTCGTGAGCTCTTCTAACTTAACCCACTCTGACAAGACTGTATAGGTATGTGCCTCCCACACCTCCAGAGTTGAATTCCAAGTATAAATTGCGTCGATTGACGGCTCACGTTTAACTAACTCACTCTTAAGTATAAACAAAATCTTGGGGAAAAACTGCACGCTTCCACTCATAAAAACAAACTGAATTTTTTCACACCCGCGTCTCTCTCCTTGCTTAAGTTATGTACTCTGGCTGGAAAACAATGGTGATGGTTAGAATCTAATATGAAATTCATGGTAAATGATCCGTCTCAGGTATTTTGGCAACTACTGCAGCCATTCATCCTCTATGTCAAAGTTGGAAGCTCAATGCAGACTTGCACGTGTTTCGGATGATCACGGACCAGAACTATGTTGCACTGCGTTATTGGAAACAAAGGAAGGATAACAAGAGTATAGGTATACTAGGTATAAGGATGGTATATTACTATACCCTTGTGTCAGTATGCACATAGCGTGAGCTTGAACTTGAAAATCTTGTGTAATTATTTATAAATACACCAAGTAAATTTCTCTGTATTTTGTTTTCCGGTCATGATATAATGCTTCTGAATTATTTAGTGGTGCACAAGTCCCATACCCTCATTCAACTGCCGTGATATATGGCTTCTGGTTCAAACAACGCATTCCGCCCGCTTGTACTCCGACGACCTTTCCCGTGTTCATCATACACTAAGAATACCCCATTAAATCCATGCTCTACCACTAACATGCGATTGAGATTAATACAGTTCATCGGAATGGTGCTCTTTTGTCTGATTTACATAATGGTGTGTGGGGCATTTATGAGTAAATGAATTTTAAATGTGTCAGTCTAAGGAACGTGGAGGGTCCGTGTGAGTATCTGGAAGTTTAAACTCCTGCAAAAATAGTTCCTATTCCTATATTATGCTTTTCTAGAGAACACTGGAGATAGGAGCTTAACCTTCCGCCAAACAAATCCAGTCACTTCAAAACTAGTTTCATACCTATGGACACATAGAGTAGCAAGCTGTCTACTTACAGCACAGCAGTAGTGCCGTGGAAGGCGCATGTTTTACAATAATACAGAGAGTATCTTGCAAGTTCAAAAGTCAGCGTTGGATTTTTCTTTTGAGAAAAAATCCTATGTGAGTATGTACATATGGGAGGAATTCAATTTGAGAATACTTACCATCTGAGATGAATTCTTTGGCTTTCGAACCACATCAGGAACTTTTTGGTTGGCTGTAGGGAAAAGAGAAAAAATGCATTCACCACAATTAGATGGGGAAATAAGAACCAGTTGAAATGAGAGCTCGTAAATTAATCACCGTTGGTGCGGGTGGTGGTGGTGGTGGATCTATAGTGTGTGGTGTGTACTGGGAGCGAGAAATGAATGCGTGTGTGTGTGTGAGTCTATGTGTGTGGGTATGTGTCTCTTTCAATGAAATAATATGATGTAGGCAGGTACTTAACTACATATATTCCAGATTCTCATGCACATCTCCATCCATCCATCCGAGCACTGTCGCACTTATAAGCATACCAATCTATCTTCCGTCTGACAAATGGAAAGACGACAAAAACCATTAAGAACCCCTAAGAATTACGCTCTTTCTCTCTTTCCCGTCGGAATTCATTTCTCGTCATGTTAATATCAAACTATTTCTTACATTCGGACCATCATAGATGTGTTTACTACATATAATAGCAGTCCCTAGTATATATTATATTCCGTCAAACGCACATTTTTCCTTTTTGCTTTCTAGTTCCCGACTCTTTGCTACTGCACTGTTCACTTTTGCCCTACGCATTCAAGTAGGTACCTACATAGTTCTTGCTATCATTTTACTATAATGTATTGAAATTCGTAGAGAAAACACGGAAAGAACTCGGTGTAAGCTCGTCCAAGTGTAGTGTAGATGCCTAGTAGAAGTGGTAGGTAATCTTTTTTATTTCGAGGATGCAGCTTCAATGTACATATGTACGTGTCTATGCGCTCGTGTTTTTTTTACAAAGCCTCTGAGTAAAGTACATCGTGTCGGCGGCATTCATAATTTTTCCCTCGTATAACATTCTTTCAATGTCAATGGTATAATGCTACTGTGAAACATGACCGTTATTTGACATGACGACAAGAGCACATGATACCTTGTTACTTTACTTCTTACTTCCAAGTTCACAACAGTAGTGCAGTGCAGTAGTGTCTTATTGCTATGTGGAGTGGAGATGCGGATCTGACAGGAGATACAGCTAATTTGAATACATAGGTACAGCGTACAAATGTATCTATACCTATAGCTACTTATAAAGGAATACCACGACGTTCCTTTTTATTCTGAAGCAATATTATAATTTATCATGACTGCAAGAGAGGCTAGCATCCGTATTAATATGCCTCCACTACCCTCTCATGACACGGTGTCTTTAGCGTAACCCTTCACTCTTAATTCCTGACAAATGAAAACATCATAATTCAACACGGTGAGCACAGAGATACAATTTTTTTTAATATTTCAATTTTTACTTGTAAGCCTACTCCAACCGATAGTGTAACACTACTGATATTGTTTTTAAATCCTGTAATTATTTTATACGTCCTGTCCAATCCTGTTAAATGGAAAAAAATGAATGTCTTTGTAATGTGTATCTACCTTATGTTCAAGTGTCTGGTCCTCAGTCAAGCATTTTTGCGATGTCAGTTGAAATAAGTTTGACTCTCACTGCCTCTCTTTGAGGATGCTTGTGTATGATAAACACGTAGGTACATTCTTTGAGCATCAAGTATGAATGCACACACCCTTGAGTACCTGAAGGATACCTGACAGGAGAAAACCTTATCAGGATGTTGTGCTCATTATCCCATTATAAATCATCAAATAAAATACTTGAAAGGGAATATTATTGTAGGTATGTATGTATGTATTTGTTCTTGAGTCATATTTGTGTAAAATGCGGGGCATGGAGACATGATGATGACGAGGTAAAAAGTAAATTGTATACTTATGTGTATGATTAATTGACTTACTGACTGCTTCCACAACGTCTGACAAAATGACACCATCTGTAACATCCACTTGAAGATCCTGAATGTGTCGCTTGCATCGTGCCTTGTCCAAGTAATGGTTGGCCCAGTCCGTATAGATCTACAATGTAAACAACAACAACTTGTGTCATTAGAGTTGCAGTTGCATCCACATTTGCATCTGCAGCAATTAAGTCACAATACACGTTCTAATTTGGAGAAAAACATGTGCAAAATTCCACTTGTGTTGATGGTAGGGCAAAAATCGTGAAAGTTTTTTTTATTATAGCTGTACACACTTATGTATGGCCCGCTCCCTTTTTTCAGTTTCAGTTTATTAAAGTCGGCTGGAACTGGAATAGTGTAGTACATACGTAATTATACAACTGGATATTTAGCATACATTTGTGAAGAATATATAATGAAACTTTCCTCCCATGCTTTGATAAAAGGATACTTTCTTTCACCCACGTGTCACACAGTCGCTGACTCGGATTCCCATATGGTACGTAGTGAAAATGTATATATGAGTTCCAAAACAAACAAAGCAGTTGATAGCATAGCTACCACTTCCTGCCATCCAAATGTCATTTGACAATACGAGGGAGCCCTCGAGAGGAAACCGACATTTGAAAATTTTCTAGTTCAGATCCCAACTGCACCAAGCGATATGATATGACGAGACAAATCACACCCTCAGTGCATCTCATGTACATACTGCATCCATTATAAGGTAATCACAGGAGCTTTGCAATGAGCAGATGTTCATGTATGCATTTTATCATTTATGTATGAAGTTCTGTAACAGCATGCATAATCTTCGCAGGGCCATCACACAATCTACAATATACTATGCATCGCTTTTTAGCTTCAGAGTTTAACCTATTCGGAACTGGGAAATTGAGGGGAAAATGCCTTCTAAAAGTACTGTTCTACAAACCAGCTTTTTCAAAAGGGTCAGCACTAAATATCCGCATTTTCAAAACATTCAAAACTAGTTGCTAACGTTTTCAAACAGGTTAAAACTGGGAATTAACATTTTCAAAAAGGGTGAAAACTGGAAATAAACGTTTTCAAAAAGGGTGAAAACTGGAAACTGGGGAAAACTGGGAATTAACATTTTCAAAAAGGTCAAAACTGGAAATTAACTTCTTCAAAAAGAGAGAAAACTGGAAATAGCGTTTTAAAAAAGGTCATAACTGAAAATTAACATTTTCAAAAAGGTCAAAACTGGAAATTAACTTTTCTAAAAAGGGCGAAAACTGGAAAGTAACATTTTCAAAAAGGGTGAAAACTAGTAATTAACATTTTCAAACAGCTCAAAACTAGAAATTACCACTTTCAAAAAGATGTAAAACTAAATATATTACCGTTTCGAAAAGGTTAAAATAGCGCTCGTCTGTGCTACCCACTAGGAAGGAAATATACAAATGCGAAAACAACTACTGATACACTCGTGTCAACTGCTGGTGTGCTACTATCTGTATTCCTACAACTACTGTAACCAGCGCGTTCACTCAACATTGTGTATGGCTTTTAGCCACAATTGAAATGAAATCGAAATTTCCAGGATATAAGTCATGACAAAGCAAGGCAAGGAAGAGATGCAGCCGATGGTCTTGTACAAGTGGAGTGATACCCCTGATGCTAGTCACAGAGGATTTTATTGTAATTGTTATAAAATAAAATAAAGTGTTTGTCTACAGATAATGAAGCTAAATCATACAAGCCATGCCAGGACGGAGAGTTGCGAGAGAGAGACAGAGAGAGAGAAAGAGCATTGGAATTCCAGATAGAATTGTCTCCCATGACAACACTGAGCTGGGAGAGCTGGAGGAAGACTCATCTCGAGGGCTAATCTTTGAACAAGCAGTAGCAGTAGCAGTACAGTGGTAGAAGTGTACAGATAATCATAACAAGACACGAAATTGACTATCTACTGTTTACTACAGCCTCAGCTTCAAAGTTGGATGCATAAGCCATTGTTTTAAAAACAATGGTTTGCAACATTGGTTCATGAAAATGAAAGTTGAAGCACAATACTTGTCAAAGTGATAAAATAGGTAATGCCTTATTCCCATTTTCATATCAGAAAACACCCCAGTCTGACTTTGAGCATTTTGAATTCAGAATGAAGGATGAAAGCGGTCGAATTTAGATTGTGTTTGGGTAAAAAAACGTATAATCTCTTGTATCAACAGGAAAACAGCTTGAGCTGAAATTTTAGCGAGATGAATTTAGAATTATTCTAAAATGTTTTCGGTCGAGTGTTTCAATTGTTTTTAACTAGATTTAAATCTATGGGCAGTAGGTACCTACATTAGTAAGTGAGGATTGAATTTGATAAAGTCTACCTGGACAATTGTTTTAGGAAGATTGTCTGGCGGGGGTCGAACAATGCCGTACAGTTCTTCTGAGGAATCGTTTGAATACTTTGATCTGATACAAGCCATCGTTTCAATTGTAGAATCTTAAACGTCCGAAATGGAGCAAAACTAAGAAGCCCCTTAAAGGCACATTTATTGTAATATTTTGAAACAAGAATTGTATTAATTGAGTGTCATACACTGCTTATTAAAAGCCCTCTAAGTTCACAACAATTATTAAAGCACGCTTTATTTATTGCCTTCACACGATCCACGACGAAACCTTGCCCATAGGAAATACAGGCGCAATCTTCGTAGATCTTTAAGCTTACAGTCCTAGAAACAGGCACAGACCAAAAGGGCTCACAGAGTTTTATTTAATTTAGATACTCGAGATGATAGTGTTTGCGTGAACTAACTTGAGTTTGCTAGGAATAATAATTAGTGTAAATTCACTAATTTAAAATCAACCACTTGAGAGAAAAGTAAATGATTTGATCCTATCGTCTCGTTGTGACTGTAATATGAGCGAGTAGTTGAAGATTCGTCCAAGATACCGTGAACTCTTTGAGTTCGAAACGGGAACTAAAAGTCTCGCAGTCCAAACTCAAGACTCAAGACATGAAGGTTTAGCACGTGCTTAAAATGATCAGGAGTCGTTTCCTATACGATTGTATAAGTGTAGCAAATGTACACCGCTCGTTGTTTTCCTTTTCTATAGTTAGGTATACACAGTACTACTCTGAAACTAAAAACCGAGAGAGCTGGAGCTGGTGCTACTACCACTACTATTCAAGGCTCTCCAGCAATACGAGCATTTGTGTATCCACATTAGTCTCTCCAACAGCTCCCAAAACATCTTTATATGGCAGCATACAGAAACGGCCCTACTTGCCATATATGCTCGAGCCACGCACGCCGGAAAGTCTCTAGTAAATCTTTAAATGTAATGCAAACATCCCCAGTTAAACCACACAGTCTAAAATCACATGAGTATCTGTAGCTGAGCTGAAGATCAAAACCTATTTACATCCCCTCTGTATTGAAGGGACGTGCAACTACTATGCATAGAGCAGCAGCAGATAGTGGATGCCTACGTACAGATTATATGGGTGGCAACCGAGACGATCTTCAGAGATTCTTAGACCAAAAGAAGAAGCAGAAGAAGGCAAACGCAAATTCAAACTGCTTATATTTGAAATTGAGTTAATACTGCAAGCTATACTAGATACATGCTAATTCTAAAAATCTACCAGCCAGTTACGAAGTACGATTAGGGCGGTTTTGTTCGGCACAGCTTTACTTGACTATCTGCCTCCTCCACTATACCTATAAAGACTTTAGAATTGCTTCACAAGGGCAGACGAGAAAAAAAATGGTGAGAAACATAGGTAGTAGCTACATATCATGGTGCATCCAATTTATTTAGTGCTAAAGATAGCAATGAGGCTCAGACTTCAGCCTTAGTAACAATTTCTCACATGTTATTTCACGCATCTTCCTCAACATCAACATGAGGAAAGAGCGAGAACAGATAAGTACAACTTTGGAAGGAAAAGGAAGAAGCAACGTGCTCCACACAACACTCAATGCAGTCAAAAGTAGTCAAAACAAATGAGTTTTTTTCCCCGTACTTGTTGTGTCTTGTTTCCGATCTTTATCTTTTGACTATCTGATCGTTTGGCTTACAATATGATCCTAGATTTATCGAGATTTATCCTCAAAGTTGGCAGTTAAAGTCTGATAGCACTTCATCCGAAAAGTCATTAGTCTTCCAATAAATTCTGCTAAAGCGTACGCAATAAAAATTCCTAATTTCAATCAAATCTTTCCTCCTATTATTCTAAGATAACGAGCCATTTGCTCAGGGAAGAGCTTCAAGCTCTATTATTTATTTCCCAATATGTTATGAAAGAACTAACAAACTAACAATGCTTTCCTGAATTTTGGCTCCGCGTCCACTTTACTACAGACAGGTACATTTTTTCGCATCACTATGATGCTGCTGGTTACATTACAGGTTAAAAAAAATAACAAACTACAAAGACTCTTGCATGCGGATTAGCTATTCTATTCTATTCTTCTTGGATGGATGTTATTTATCGATTATGGCGAAACGGATACTTGGACAAATACAGGGATAGTTCATCATTAAAATTGAAATGAACCTTCTGTTGCTGATACCTGTAGGATGGGAGATTACACTGTGTATTGAGGTTCCCCTTTGATAGTTCAATTGAAGGAGTACAAGGGTTAAAAAAAATGTATATTGTATAGCTACCTAAATCTGCGGATGAATACAGGAATAAAAAGTGTACCGTACAAATTGCCCCGAAGCCAATCAATGGGATCCTGCAATGTAATCAAATGTGTGTGTGTGTGTGCCCTCAGTTCTTTTTTATAAAATTCTTTGAGATGACTTCTACCGTTAATGTTTACATTTGAAGAAGAAAGAGAAGGAGACGAGATAGAAAGACAGAGAGGAAAAAAGAGCAGATCGTGTTGAATGGAAGTCAAGGGTAGAATTAGAAGGTCTAAATTTCGAGGGAAGATACGGAGAGAGAGAGAGAGAGAGAGGATATCGAGTGGAGGACTTAACAAAAGAAGACAGGAGGGGAAGAAATGGGGCGTAACTGCTTCAAAATGAGCTACCAAAGTCTCGGGTCATAGATTCAATTCGAAAAAGAACAAAATGACTCTTTCATCTATTTAGAAGATTATCTCAAATATATTAGACGGAAAGATGTAATGGGCCCAAATAAAGTCCTGATAAACTGTTACTCCATCTAGCTCTTCCAATCACTCCAACTTATTCTTGTATAACTCATTGTTTTCCGCATCATAAAACTACCAGTGGAGATTCTAGCACTTTTAAACTTCCCTCACAAATCCTCTAAAAAGCCAGTCAATACTCTGGAATTGGAATTGCATTTAAATCTATATAATATGTATATCTGATCCAACCAAAAAAAATATTGTTTTATTCTGCAAAATTCAATCCAAAGTTGGAAAATCTCATTGAGTCAATGTGACCTTCGGAAGAACAAATAAATGAAACGACTGTGGTTTCCTCAGGTAGAAAATTTGCAGCTTCACTATAGTGTTTAAGATAGAACACCATTGTGAGTACCAAATTGGAGATATCAAACATCTGCATGCGAATACTTGTCAAAACAATCGAGTTGGCAATTTGCGTTGCGGTTTCTAAGATATTATTACTACCACGCAGATATTTAAGGATAGGCTGTAGGTGCATGTGTATTTTAATGTGCGGTTTTTAAAAATGCATTCACGGTCCACTCCTTGAGTATAATAGTGCTCTGCAAAATAAACAGACCTCAAGCTTACCTACCTACTTACATAGCTCGTGCGAAGTTCCTCTGTTTCGTCAGCTAATCATGTTTGTAAGTCAAATACTACACGGCACGGGGGCAGAACATTTTAGAACATCATAAAAAATTCTATAGAATTCATGGAACATTACGCTTGAGGAATTCGAATAATATTTTGGTTAACCTTCGATTACCTAACTCTCTTATAAAATCTAAATTTAGCCAAAAGACTCGGCACAGGTAAAACACACTTGCCTACCTAGTTCATAATAAATGCCTTCTGGGAGCTTAAGACCACACATTTTATACCACTTGGAAAAAATAACCATTTAGACTTGTACGCTGGAGAATATATGTAAAAATAACTGCACCAAAATGAACCCTAGTGCCTAGTATGCATAAAAATTGATAGATAGGCAGAGCAATAAAACTTCAACTTTTTAAATCCATTGGCTTCCAAGCTGAACCCCAGAATTACAGGATCCTGAACATAGTCGTAGCCTATAGCCATCACCAGCACACTCCCATGGCTCATATGAAAAAGGTATTTCTACAAATAGCCTAACTGCAAATGACAGATATGATTCAATCAGGATTATAAACAAGACTCGACCAAGTCGTCTTGAAAGTTTAAAAATATAATCGGAAGCACATGCTCTCGTCCCATTACCTTCTCCTTTACACATGCTCCAAATTGTAAGGTGTGAAAGGGAATTTTGGCATGGGAGCTACGTACGGCTGGCTATTTGGGCTCCAAAGGCACGGAGCCTCTCCGTTTACTTTCCGTGACTTCAAATGCATTTTTCTTGAGAGAGCTATTATGGCCTTATTTATGGTAAAGGAAATGAAATGCACGCATACATAAAACCTTACGTAGCGCATACTATGGACGACGTGTGTAGGCTGGAGATTTAAAATCTTATAAAATGATTTGGGACTTCGTTTTGCACACGCTTCTGCATCCCCACGAATAGTAAAGCCTAGACGTGGTGCCTGTGTAAATGTTTGTGGAAATATCTGTTTTGAAGACGAATGTCAAATAACTGGTGAAAATGTTCGTTACAGGTTGTAGGTTGTACGATGCAATTATAATCATTCATTTTACATTGAAATACTATCCATGGAGTCAATACCCATTAAGGATTACATGGATGGACAGAGCGAGAAGAGAGATAGAGAGAGATTTCTATTTCTTGTGGGTTGGGTTGGCTGTATCACTCTCAGTTGAGGAACTTCTTGCTTCTGCTGTTCCGGTTCATATTTGAAACCAATAATAATACTTTAGAAAGCTTTTCCTCATACGTTTCAGTCGGTTGAGATGGGAATTTGTGAACGCCTCGACTTTTACTGGTGTAGCCCACAGTAGCAACATAGGGACACACAGTTATGCCTTGACTACTCAAGGCAGGGTATTATGCCCCACGGATTTCCCAACCCCTTGTCATGAGAGAGTGAACGTGAAAATATTCCCCCGCGTGAATTGCGGTTTCCAAGGCACGTGGAATTCACAACCATAAAACGAAGATGAGAAAACCGATATGCTGATTTATTCAAGCAGCTGAGTCAAGACTGTACATACTACATGCAGTCCCGCGTACTCACTCCATGGTCCTTCTGTCATGGAAAGCACCAAGAACTGCCCTCATCTTAAATCACGTCTTAATCCCAACAACTACAGAGCAAGAGCTCCGGCCATTACGGGCGGTGTTTTCTGTTTTGTTGCATGCACTTAGAAATGGCATGTCATATGGTCTGAGAGTGTAACCCTTGTGTTCAACATAATAGATTAAGTTACTGTATTTTCCCTTGTTTAATTGCTTACAGAGGTACCTACTTTTAATTTAAATTCCTAGGAATGGTTTTTTGGTAAAGTAGGCTTTTCATAATAACTCATCACGTGGAACATTGATTTGATTTTTTCCCAACAGTTATTGCATATTATTCATTATTTATCATCTCTCGCATAAATGATACTCCTATGTACTCCATTATGTGATTACAGATTACGCATCCACATATGCATATTTTACACTGGAATTCCCCGCTAGCTAATGATTATGTTAAATAATATATGATTCAGTCGAATGCCAAATGGCTCAAAAGCTCATTCCAGTCACATTTTAAAAAACATTTCCACAGTACTACGATCCACGTGGCAAGCTTGTATTAATAGCATTGTTCCTCTCATGCTCATATTTGGTATGAAAAGCCCATCTTTAAAAACGCATACACAAGCACGCAACGCTTTTTTTATCTGTAGGCATTTCATTTCTATGATGAAGGAACTTCACAATAAAACATTTTATCTGTACATTCAACAAAAACTTGCCCAGACTTCTGTTCCATGGAGCACTAAAGCTAGAAAAACATGAGTTTGTCCGGAGTCCGGAGCCCTGGCCTGGCATGCAAAGACTTATTTAGAAATTTTGTTGTACACGATTGTCTCTGCACACTACATTATCTATGGGCTGCTCAGTGCTGAGGGTAATGGAGTCCAGCAGCAACAGCAGCAGCAGCAGCAGTTTAATTACACGAAGCCGACTGTCATTTTCCTCCATGTTTATTTACACGTCGACTACCAAAAGGGATAAAATATTGTTTGTTCAAAATGGCTATATACAACATCAACTCGGGACCAGCAACCACAAGAGCATAAACCAAACCAGTGTGGACATCTTCTTGGAATAACAATGCAGGAATTGTTAAATGGAAATGAAGCAATAAGCAATAGCTCGTGTTTGCATGTAGGTGTGAATGGGGATGATGGGGATGGGGACGTAGACTCACCACCCCAGCAATATGGAGCTCTCCAAGTCGTGTCATGTCATGGCTCATATCGTGTAAAGGACTGGGTCAATAAATTCCAGTGGAAACAAACTGACAAGCAGGAGTCCGCTCTCCCAGTCCTTTTCACGGAGTAACGCCGAAACAGGAGTTTTACTGTGAAGCTTTTACATTCAAACTTTGTTATTGTATTCAATGTATTCCCTTTGGAAGGGTGCTGTCGGCTTCGTTTTAGGACGAAAACGAAAACGATGCCAAGGGAAATGATTCACAGTTCGAAGGAACGGGGAAAGCGCGCACTTCATATTCCCAACGTTTCCTTTATACACTGACTGCTTCAGCCAGTCCTTCCTTTGCCTTCTGGGGAAATGTTGTTAGTCAATGTTTTTGGAAAGAAAATATACTTTGACCCCTGACTGTACCTAGTTCATAAGAAAGAGAAGTCTGTGAACGAGAAAAACGTACAAATATATTTAAAAAAGGAAGGGAAACAACGTTCAAGTCAAAATATATAATACCTATGTATCTATGTATGTACATGTGCATGTTACCTAGATTAGCTCTCTGTGAATTCGGAAGTCAATCAAAGGGAAAAGTGAAGCTAATGAATAGATATTTATAGCCTTGCCTGGCAAACAAAACACAAAATCTAAAGGCAACTTTACATGAAGGGGAATGTTCCCTTTACACGTAAGAACTTAAAACTGGTCACGCACACAGCCCCACAGCCTACAGGTTAATTCATCATTTCAACTTGTGGTCTTGTAAAGGTGCGTATAGGTAGTTATATCGGACCGTATAGTGTAGCGTAGTAGAGCAGTGCGTTACTATTTAGCCACCTTATATGCCTATATAATCACTCCATTTTCAAAGTTTAATATTTAATCCGAGCGCTACACTCATAACAGATAAATTAATAGACTGAATAAATTAAAATTGAATATTGCTCCTAAAACGCCTTCACAGACTTGAATTCCAGAAGTCTATCTGATGCTCGGGCCGGAACGGCGAGTGTGTGTGTGGACTGGGTTGGGCAGTTGATTAGCATATCAAACCTATCTACAAGATTTACCTCACTAATTGAATGCGTGCACGCAACGTATTTAATGAATATAGCGCTAAATGTTATTTGAGCACTTAAAGTGGTCAAATAAATCAAAAGTGTGCTTGTGTGTGAAAACGAAAGTAAGGGACGAAAGAGTAATGCTGGAGATTGAGTCAGCTGATGGTTGAGCCAATCTCTTGATGCCTTATTACCGTAGCTCATAGCACTACCACTACCACTAACTCTGCTTTTAGTTTTAATTTTTTTTTGTTCTGTAGCTTCCAAAGCCCTTTCGGCTCGCACCAGACAGTTCTTTAGGAAGTGGAGATATGAGCATTACGGTTTTTCATAGGGAAATTAAACATGCAGACGTTACACAATGCTAACGCTGGGAACAGCGATGTGGTGCAATGAAACTATCTACGAAATCCACCTTGGCAATACAAGGAAACTTGAGCCATTAAAACCAGTTTGGGCGGTATTACTAATGGACGTAACAATTTCCCTTAATTACTAGCAATAACAAAATTATTGAGTAGGACAAAGCTTTTCAATTAAATCCCTAAAAATTAAACTGAATTTTATTTTTCTCAACGGCTTCTAACTACCCATAAAAATCCCGTTTCCAAAATAACAAATATTGGTACCTACTTACTTCCCTAACATCCCCTCTCAATGTATAACAGAATTGTACAAAGTATAAAATCTATTTTCAAAAATACATCGTAAATGGGTAATTTCCAATGAAGCATGGAGTCGAGCTCGAGTCAAATAAAATAAACGTTGTTATATCTGTAAAGGGGGTTAAGACATGGAATTGGGGTTCCAACTGGCGGACGCACACAGTGCATGCCTATGTATTTGTACGGTGGAAGTAAACAGCTCGCCTAAAATGCTAAGACCTTGTCAACGAAGCGTTAAATCTATATAGGCGATTCACGTAACACCCCCATCAGCAGACATGTCGGTCCAACTTCCCAATGCAATGCTAGTGATAAAGTAGAGCTAAAAGTTGTGCTGAGTTGACTAAGGTGCATAGGAAAATTGACTTTGGGTAGGATGGGAAGTGAGCCGCATTTCAATTTTTAAAAATTATGCATCTTCTAGTGCCGGAAATCGGCTGAGGCCCAGAGTATCCAGCCCCTGTACAGACAGATACAGTACTACACATAGGAGACGAGACAGACGAGACATAGCAAAGCAATCTGTGAGTGCAATTTCAATCGCGAATCGAGTGGAAATATGCATGAGTTGCTGGGCTTGTGTGGATGGAGAGTGAGTCTTTGGGAGGAAGACGAAGACGAGCTAACCATCGGAAGTGGTACGTGAGTAGAGATAGAAAACGAACGAGCGAACGAACGAATGAATGAATGAATGGAGAGGAAGGGCTGCTGGAAGCTGGGACTCCTGTATGTACGACACAACGAATTTATTAGAGACGGAGTTAAGGCTGGAGTCAAAGTGAGTGGCATCCACTTTTCTCAACATGGAGCAACCCTCTTGGAATTGGACTACATAGGAAATCCTATAATGATATTTTTCCTCCAATTTGAGGGGGGAAAGGAAAGACTGAATCATCAATTTAGATCTTAAGGAGACTATAGCACAATCGTAGGTCGTATCAATAATTTAGCGGGAGGATGCCCCAACCTTCATAGATATATAATTATAGGTATACAAGTCAAGAGAGGAGAAGAGAAAAAAAACCTGGAGCAAACCAAACTCAATGTCAATCTAAGTGCCTCGGAGCACTTACAGATAAATCAAGGAGTGAGTGTAGGGAAACAATGCTGAAGACATCCAACAGAACACAACAGCAGACGTTTAGGATTTAAATGGACATTGTATGAGCTTTTCCTCTCGATCCTCTTCAAGCCCAACTCATGGCACCGATGTAAGCTCATCTACGAGGATTTCGGTCAACGCAACCACCACACTCCTAAGGAACCAGGCATTCATTCAAGTGGGGTCTCTACTCCACGTAGGTATTTCCCAAGGAATCCGGTTATTTCTCGTCAGTCCCTACGATTTTGCTGGTATCTACGTACATTACATCTGCGAGTGCTACCAGTACAGTAGTGAAACACTGGGCCCGGAAAAATCCATTAGAGCTCTCTAATAAAGAAAAATAGAATATTTCCAGTGGTTTTGTCATTACGCAGAGGAGGTTCTGTGCTTCCTTCATCGTTCGCAACCCCAGAATGCATTCCCTTTTATTCCTTCCTTATCAATGTCATGACTGCACATGGGAAAAGAAAGTCAATTAGTTGCTGGAATGAGAAAATACTAATTTTCTTAGCTCATCTGGATTTCTTAGCAAAAATTGCAGCTGTGAACTCTTCAACAGGCGGACACCCTGGAAATCATCCTCTAGCCAACAGCTAAACTGCCTTCATAGCTCTACCGAAGAGGCAATAAGCTAAATTGTGTTGACTACACAGTACAGTACGGTATAATTGTATTTCTTCCTGTGAAAATTGAGCGTTTACGGAATACTTTTTCATTTGCGGCAGGCCCTATACTTTCTAAAGGTTCATTTAAACTACATACACTAAGATTTGGTGAACAGTAAGGATTTTGAGAACCATTTCTGAACCACAGCATACAGTGTTAAATGTTTGTAATTGGTCCTAGATGCTGATTAAAATTAGAATTAAATTTGCTACACAGTTGTTTCAATATCCTTCCTACGCGTAGGTTCTAAAATGTTTTACTGTTTCGAAAAAAATTACTTCTCGGATTTGGTTTCCTACTCCCTTGTTTTATAAACAGATTGTATCTGAAAATAGGGAAGTAAGCTCTCAGTGTTTTGTTTCCTCTAGCTCTGTCGTTTCGTGAGCTTCGAGTGTTATGTTAGTTTGGAAAAGTTTTATTTTAGTGGAGCTTGGTGATTAAATTGGGTTATATTTTTAGAACTTTTAATGAAAGAAATTTAAGGGAAAACAACAATATTAAGTTTCAGGAGTGGAGTGGTGGAAGTCTATGAAGAAGAAGTGGAGGTAAATTTCTGAAGGTGTAGGAAGCCGAAACGGGAATGGTTTTCAAAGTTGGTGGGAAAGTAAAGTAAATGTCATTTAGTTGCTGGTTTTGCTGGTATGGAAGCGAAACGGATCCATGTAACCTCTCCCTTTAAGTAAACAAATCCATTTCTTCTACCCTCCACGCCTCAGCATTTAGTTTCCTCTGCAGCACACAATTTATGATCATAATAATTTACTAAGTCAGCCCAAAGTACTTTCACACAAAATCCATTCTCCCCTCAAACAATGTCAGACCAGTATGTACGGAGCCTGTGTACTGTCCTCACCATTTACATTTTATTTTTAGAGTCATTCAGCTACCCATGCGAGAGTCACTCCGTGAGGAAATCTTTGCTCTTTAGCTCCTCACTGCATCACCCAGTCATTTACACCGTTGGAAACCAATTTTTCTTCTTTTTTTTCTTTTTAAATCGTCTTTCTTGTTGGCTACCTAAAATATCCAACAAGTTTATTCCCAACCACTCTAACTTTCCTTTTACCCATGACCATCATCCCCATGGAACTGTATTCCAATGCAATGGTAGAGACTGTCTTCACCCTCAATTAGGAAGGATGATATCACCGATGCGTCTACAAGTATGTACACGGCACAATAATTAGGTGTCTGTCCCTGTCATCATGATGTTGCCGTTGGAAATTCGAAATGGCCTGAGCTATTATCAGGACGATAAACATTAAAGAAAAATGTCAACTATCAGCAGAGGACCAACCAACCAAACACACGCATCGTGGGTAGAATTGCAATGTGACCAAAATAAAAGCAAAGTTTTCTACGTGTCTACTGTAACTGAAATGTAAAAGAAATTAGTGGACTTTGCTGTGAGTCAAAACTGAACTTTGCATTTACACCGACGCTATACTTAATAATATTCTTCCTTGAGCGGAAAGAGTCCAGTCCCATCATCTTCCAGCTTAACGATTTTCTGTCAGCTGAGAATGAATTGGATGACACCGGAAGGTTAATGAAATATCTTGACCCTATTGTAGCTATTGATTGGGCCATCTCGGAAATGGACCCACACACAAAAATCATATGGGTGCACAAAACTTTTCCATTTTTGTTGACTCTCCTGGAGCCCTACTGGTGTCATACAGGAAACATACGAGACGAGAGGGACTATCCAACGCCGTCGTCAGAAAATTGCTTTCACTATTACTATCGCACTAGTTTACGCCACGCCTCCAGCCAACTACGTAAATAACTCCTCATATACAGTATACTACCTTTGAACTTTACCTTTTCTGTTCCAGTGAATTTGGAACCACTCATGTGTGTAATTAGTTATTTTGCTAATGAAATAATAAAAACTTTGAAAACAAATAGGCAAAGTTATTCTCTAAAATACTTGAATTGAATGAATTCTAACTTTTCATAAAATGACGGAAATTTGCGTACGAGCTCCACGCAATGGTCTACCGACCAGTTTAAGTATAATTCCTCTTCATAGTTTACTTTGTGAAGGATCAAAATAGGGATTTTCAGAGGCGATAAAAGAGCACAGGGAATGAAGTCGAGGTTCATTTGATTTAATGTAGGTTCGTAGGCAGGCCGGTTCAAAACACTTGTATATAGTGGGCTCCTTGGACTTATACCGAGCTAAAAACGGGAGAGAGGCAAGGACGGAAAGCCTTTGTTTCGTAATGAAAACAACGATCACATTATGTATAGTGTCTAGAATAGCTTTTGCGTACGATTAGTTAGACGTTTCCTTGCCTCTCCTTGACTCCCCACCACCGCCCGAAGCGATTCGTAAAGGCAATTGCCTTGGACGTTTCAAGCAAAGTTTCTTTGGTCTCGTTACCCCCTTAAGATGGGATCTGGATTTTCGTCGACGAGATTAGCAATTTTACCAATAAGGCATCAAAGGAAACGGAAGAAAAATATTGTGCACTATGATGGTATACCGTCATCCATGGCTATATACCTATAGACTAACTCAGTCAGCAATGCATGTACATATACACATCCCCTGATACGACTCCATTGGAGCTGGAGCTCAGCAGCCGTGCCGTACCAAGAGACATTTTGGGTTGTAGATACAGAAACCAAATCCCACTGGGTAGTTTGTACTCCAGTGGAGCACTTCTCAAAATTATCCAATTCATCTGGATTCCCCAAATTAAATTTGCTTAGATCCTATCGTACCCTCACAGTTACACTCTACATTGATGGAGATGGAACAGGGCATCATAGTAATAACAATTTTCGAAGCTTCTAACGACTTGACTTCCAACATCTCTCTCTCTCTCTCTCTCTCTCTCCTTCCTAGAAACCCAGCAAAAAGGTTTTCCCTTACACTTAATTAATCTCAAAGCCCTCGAACATGCCTTTAAATACTTGATATCTTTCCACTATCAAATTGTTTTTAGATTCCTAAATTTTTCCTCGTTGAGAAAATAAACTTTCCTGGCTACCATATCTTCAGTTAACCTTACCTGGTTGTTCAATAAAAAATACTCGATAGCTTTACCTATAGGCCTATAGGTTTCTTTTCTATAGATTATGGATGGTGCAGTACTGTCAAGTATCATCTGTACCCACCTTTTAGATCGACTGAAGGACGCCCTACAAAAGTTGTGCTGTCGAGTGGGTGGGTGCGTGCTGTACCTGACGCATCGGAATAATTTCCTCATTATGCGTACAAATTGGAATATGTCGATAGTCAAAATATACGCCTGGAGGAAAATTATGTACATAATTTATTTGTAAATATGCTACTTGTAAGGGAAGGACACGCATTGTATCATAATATATGTCAGGTAACAAGATTCTTTTATCACTCTCGTGGGTGTAAATTATTGATGAGACAATCTTGGAGAGGCATACCCCTTACTACATAGTGCATAGCTAAGGAATGACGTAGTACATACTAATGTCTATAAACATCTCCAGGCAAGTTCAAGCCACTCTCTTATCCTTTGAAACTACAACGCTCTTTCGCTCACAGAAGTACAAAGCAGCGAGCCAGCAGAGCAAGGCATTAGTAGTAGAAAGCCCGTGAGCATTACACCATCTCTACATTACATTTCACAGCAGCTTAAATGGTATACCTCCCTACGTACATACCTGACATGCCCAACATCCATAAGAAGTATTCTAAGACAGACTCAGGGAAAAGTAAAAGTTGAGCTTGCGAGTCAAACGGGGATGAAACACGTGGGTAAAAAAACGGCTTCCTTCTCTCTATACTTGAGGCCTTAGAGATTATGTCACATATGAATGAAAGCCATTGGAGGAAAGGCTTATGAATAATGCGTTTCTTTCACATTTCCTTTCAGCCGATGTGTCCTTTTTTTCCCTGCCAGTATGCTGGGGCATCCTCATGTTGTTCCCTTTATGCTCAACAATTCCGTGGGATATAGGTAGGCTATAGAGAGACAGTGTGTGTGTGGTGCATCAGGTACTATTTTACACATGGCAAGGAAGTGTCATAGCTGAAGCATTGAGCTGAGCCTATACCCAGGAACATAAAACATTTACAAGCGATGCGATGGTGGAATCCCAGGTATCTCTAGTGAACACTTATCTTAAAGGTTTTAGACTGAGGGCAAGAAAATATTTCACTACTTGTGTTCCTTTTATTCAATGAGATGTCATCCTATTTCACATGCTAACAATGGCCCACACTAGCTACATTCCCTCCGATAACTGGAAGGGAAGGAGCTGTATAAAAAATTGATATGAATGTAGACTTCAACAACACATAGAAATATATGACACGGAGCAATTGAAATTAATCCGTTTATGATACCTTTCCATTTTTTATGAACGTCTACCTGGGCCAGCATCAATACAGTATAATAGAGAGGAATTTTCAGTCACTTAAAAGTGTCCTCTTACATTTATTCGACACCGCTAGAGACCCAGAACGCATAGGTTCCTACACTATCCTATACATCCCACCCTCACCGACCGACCGTCCCAATTCCCTCAAGCAGAAGCAGCGAGACAAGAACTTAAAGGAACAGGTTATGCATAATTCCTTCGGAGGGAAAACAAGTGTTCAACGTAGCAAAGACGGTTCGTTAAACCATTTGATCCAAGTCAAACATAATTACGAGTTCCCAGGTCCAGGTGATGATGTAATCATGTGTAATGCGTAATGCGTGGCTTGTCACAACCAACAAAGATCATTCGCTTTATGAGCTATGTACATTGAGGTCTATCTACATACCTCTGCAGGTACGTCATTTATAATGAGGTATAGGTACTTTAGTTATTACTTGAGCAATTTTTAAGTGTATATACCTATACTTGTTTTGAATTCCTTTAAGACCCCTCACTACATGGGTATTAGTCATCCGTGTGCAGTGTGCAGTGTCTCAAAGTTTGAAATGCATTCTCTAACGACCAAAAATCGTGGTGGCACACGGGGCGATCAGATGGAATCAAATAAGAAAGAAGAACAGCATGGCTGACGCTGGTACTTAAATTGAAGTGCATGCGAGTACGTCTCCTTACACAAGCATTAAGCGCACTCCCTCAACAACCTCAACCTTTCTACCTCCATCCATCCCCACAGTAATAATAATAACAACCGTACGAGACCCCGTATCTTCTAGACGTCTATACAGGCATAATTATGTATGTATTTCCCTACGCAGAGCAGTGTTGGGTGAGTCAGTTGGTGGCTAATGTTTATTTCTGTGCTGAAATGGATTGAATGGATTTCCTATCCTAAACGGACGTAACACAATCTCGGATCGAAGTAATTCAGATGCATTTGACATTTTCCATATGTGCAGGGTGGCTCACTCCAAAATGCATGCCTCTAGTTCTAAAAATAATGACCATAGTACCTAGGTATGTTCATATTCTCCTAAAAAATAAACTGGTTTGCTCAGTCACTGTCTAAAAATGTGTACCACCTACAGGCATACAGTATTTCATGTCAATAAATATTTTAAAGGCTTTTTTTCTTTGCAAAAAAAATGACAATTTTGCTTAAAGAATCCAAAGGCCAACGCCAGGATCATAAAATAAACTGGGTTCTGGGGGAAAACAACATTTTGAGAACCCCGCATTATTGGTGTGAGAAGGAAAAAAAATCGTTGAAGTTGTTTACCGTGGATATTGTGGGAGTGAAGCTATAGAATCACCATCATTATACGAGACCAGTAAATAAGTACGAGTCGAGTTGAGATCAAAACATATTCACTTTACCTCTCCTGACAGCCATAGTATTCTTTTACCATTGTAGGTGTTTTCCCTTCTACTTCCTAATGTGTTCTGCTCGTATTACAAGAGCTCCGTCACTTTCTCCTTTCAGTCCGTCCGACACACACACACACAGACAGACACAGAAGCACACGCACCAACAAAACTCAGACACTAACCAATTCGCCTGTGATAGCAAGTGATGGTGATACGTTTAGATTTCAATGCAGACTCAATTACAAGACTGTTTTTTTATTCTACTTTTTCTGTCACTAATGGTGATGTTCTTCTCCCTTCCCTATTCTCTCGTCTTCCCTGTCCAATTCAGAACATGCAGCAGTCTCCGTCCTCACTTCCTCCTTGTCATTAAGAACACCATCATATCCTATAATTCCTCCCCACATCCTCAATGTCAACCGAAGCCCAAGCCCCTGACTCAATATGTAAGAACAAACCTTAAAAATTGTTAGTATCAGTAGACCCACGGCAATTTCAAATCCCATGTGATGCCTAGAACAAAGGAGCAATCACTCCTTGTACAGATAATTTTCTAACACGATAGATTTGCACCCATTATAAAGCCTAGCTGTATAATTTCCAATATATTTAATCAAAACGCTCGGAAACAGTTTTACAAGATTCCAGAAAAAAATACGATGCATCTTGTTCACTTATGGTACGCACTTGACTGGTCTGCGCATACATAGGAAAGTAAACAATGGAGGAAAAGTAACAAAATAGAGCCATATGAGGCGCGTTGTTTTTGCCTGTGAGATAATGATAGCATCGTAGAAAAGTTTTTTAGGAGCTCTACATGCCTACGAACAATATATCTAGTCTAGCCAGCCACCCCCCCATGTTTGTTAAAGTAGAGTTGAGATGGCAAAGGAAGATGGTAAAAAGTGACTTGACATTCACAGTGTACGTTTTCATTAGGAGACTCGCGCCTTTTTACCGTAAAGTATAATTCACTTAACGTGTCTCTGTGTAACTTGGCAGACTTACAAAACTGTGAGACGCAGAACGCAGCATCCTCGATCCTTTCCTCCTCATCCTCAAGACAAGACCAAGACTCTCTTCATTACATACGCGAAAATTCATACACAAAGAAACTTTGGGAGTGTTTACTTCCCAGCTTGCTTTCAAAGGAAAGAAGTAAAGAAGATTTCAGTTTTTATTTATTTATGATATGCAATAGTTGGATGGTTTGATAAGGGAAAAGAGACTTGTTTTGACTTTCTTTTAATTATAGTTGTGCCAACTTGAGTTGGAGAGAGAGGGGAATGATATATTGTAAATTGTACTACAGACAGCACAGGACTGTAGTCAGATCCAAGTTTTTTTTTCTCTCTTTCCATTGTATACAAGGTAACATGCCATAATAAAGACATTCAATTATGTTTTACGCTGTATTATAGGGTGTGCTTTAATTCCTGTATGTTTATATCACATTTAGCTGCCCTTGCACATACAATGTGCATACCATTGAAATGATGTGGTCGGACGAGTAGGTAGTGATTACGACACTACACTACACTACCAATAGCTGGATATTTATATATGACTCTCTGACTGTCGACAAAACGGCAGTAGGTACATTGAATCGTGGCTCAACCTCCTCTCGCCCATTATGACGGCTTTCAACCACACGACCTACAACATCCAACAGCTTTTACAAGTTTTCCATTTGAAAAGTAATAAATGGCTTTAAAAAATACGGCTTGAATACCGTGTAATTACATGAGTATTCACGCAAATGATTAGACACTAGAAGAAAATCAAAGCCGTTATTTTCGTCTGACATGCAGGCGGATGGCACACGAGGGCTTTGCTGCCAGGCGAGCCTGTAATGTGTCGTGCCGAGTGCAGATACATTGCAGGTTGCAAGTTGCAGGACAGACTATAAGTTGATAGTGCAGGTGAGCGTCGGAAAGTCAATAAGTGCAATGGCTGTAGACAGAGAGAGAGAGAGAGAAAGAGGGAAAGAAAGATGATGAGAGGTCTCTTACCCTTTTGGTTCTTCCGTGACCATTTCTATCGCATTTCCACATGAAAGCAGCAGCCGCAATGTCACCATTGCATATGTCAATGGAGAGGGGAGTCGGTCCATTCGTACTGGTAACTAGGCTATTGTTACCAAAGGTGTTTTTCTGCCATGCAACATGCTGCTGCTGCTGCTGCTGTTGAGGAAGTCGGCTCGAGTAGCTACCACCATGAGTGGGCTTCGGTATCGTCAAATGCCTTGTGGATCTCATGTCCACTTCCATCCCCAAATTTTTACTTGAATCCTGAGCCGTACAAGGCAATTGCTTCGACTAACCTTTCCAGTCAAGCTCGTCTCAAGTAGAGCAACCAGTGACATTTACCTCTTGAATTTGTATTTTCCATTGTCCGAAACATTGCAGTTTATTCAGATAAAAAATCGTATGTAGAAATGTTATGACTCACTACGGATATCTTTTGGCCATTATCTTCATGAAAAAAGTGGTAGTACGGATAACCGCTTATCGCTACTGCTATAGCTATGGAGCTATGGCGTTTAACTCAGTCTTAATTTCTTCGATTTGAAATTGTCAGCCTGGATTGAGCACAGACAAGCTGCAGGAAGCCATATAAATGTTTTATAATATAACGAACGAGTGAGGATGGTCCACAATAATGATTTGGAGGGCTACAAAATTATTAAGTAATTTTGAAATTGTGAGACAGGGCTTGTCGGGAAATCGTTTCAGGACAGGAATTTCAATTCCGACGACTGCCTTCTATACTACTCAACTAGGGGATATTGAATCAAGTGTAGGGAGCACAGTGGGGAGTCATAATTCGACAGCTACTTGAAAAGATGCAGTTTTGTACACAAACATGGAAACTCTGACTCTCTACTAGTATCTGATCATACATACATGTATAGGTTTTACTTCAATTACATGCAGCAGGTACGTTCACCTGCAAAGGCATAAATGCATGAAACCAAAGGCTGCTCGTGATTTTCATGGGGGGAAAATACGGGTGAACTTCCTAGAAATTATTTACATACGCCTCTGTGTGTGTACATATGCATAACAGTGAACTTTACTGAAGTCATTGAATTCTCTAATGGTACGTTTAGGTGAATTAAGTAAATGAGGAGGGCAAGTAGTTTTGAAGTTTTGAGTTGGCAAGGTTTTACACTCGGAGTCTCCGTTTAGACGATTACCATGCAGCAAAGTATCTTTCCATCTCTCTGGTCTTATTAAAAGTTGAACGACAAGTCATTTGCTTGACTGAACTTTAAATTTTAACTGAATGAGCTTGGTGAATTAAATTTTTTCAATATTCCACACGGCACGGATTTTAGTGACTCAAGAGTCTCTCTCTCTCTCCAAAGCCACTCCCAACTTAACGAGTTTTTAATGCTTCATTGAAGGCAACAAAATATTGTCCGCTTATGTGCTCGTACTTTGCATACACTAAGGCTTAGAAAGTCAGTCAAACGTTGTAAATCTTTACATTGCACAAAAGTACAAGTTGTTGTTCTCATGAATAAATTGTAAAAATAAAGTTCATTACATCTCATGGCAATTTTTACTTAGGTCAGAACTTTTCGACTCTCTCGTCATTTTATATTTTTATTTCCAGCACAGCACGTCCGTTGCCAGGCCCAAATGACATGTGTTTGTTCCTTTCGAGTTGGGGAAGGAATATTGTAGGCATATGTATATGCACAGGTTGCACTGGATTCCAATCCCAAAGTGAATGATAGTCTAGTTGAGTTCATACAGTGTGATAACACCAGTGTCTTATTGTTAGGCCTCTCGGTATGCTTAGTTGAATGCACGGAGTATAAAAGGGTTCTGTCACTCTATAGGGACGTTGGTGCATACGAACATGTTTGGGAGTATAGTGATTTGACTTTCGTAGGAACATGAGAATAGAGCTTAAAAGTACGTCAAGTAACGTAAGTTTAACTTTCATTTCAAATGACAAAGCACAGTGATAAATTTCGCAAGGGAGATTTAATCCCAGACACCATATTTCAAAGAAATGGCGGAGGAAAACAAGATACATACACACGGCAGACTGTGTTCAGATTCAGAAGTGTGACTCGGCTCGGCAGTGAGAGTCAGCGAGCAGAGATTTAATATTAGGTATGTATCTACGCCTACACAGTCATTTGCCTTTGGAAGACCACCGTGGAAAGGTTGCTCCTTATCAACCTTCAAAATCTCACATTTTTCAATCGTAAACTTTTAAATGCAGTCTCACAGTGCAAGACAAGAGCACTTCCAAGAACACACAATAATGTTCACCAGAGTTAGTCAGTTCGTTTTAGCCTACGACCAACACCGTCCCTGCCTGTGACAATGTATGTAGGAGGTTCATGGAAGAACAAACAATGGTAGCGGCTATATTGATATTCTGTATAAGGCTCCCAAGTTAATAATACTTGGAACTCGGAGTGAGACCCACGAGAAAAACAATAAGAGGGCAATGATAGATGGAATATCGAAAGATGTCATCAGCTCATCATGTTTTCGGCTTTGTTTCTCCACTTGGGACATTGTTAGCATGTGAGTTTTACGTGACCTTCACGTCAAAACAATACTCGCACTTATAACTCACATGGACGGATGAATGTTTCTCAAATAAAAATATGCTTGAGTTTGTCACATAAAAATATGGGTTCGTCCGGGTCGTTCGATTAAAGGCAAATCCGTTTTTTTTCACTTCAATCTTTTTACTCATAAATTATGGGTACACGATATAATGGGGGATTTTCGAAGGCAGGCACACGTTTTTTGTACATACATACGGTTACGGTCGTAGTGTATAAAAAATCAGCTTTGAGATGGTAAGAAATAAGAGACGGCTATACCATACTATAAAACGTGTGTTCTTAAATGTTTACGGGCTCTAAACCCAAAGTACGGATACATAGTAATCTATTTTTCATTTTCTTCTTCTGTCCGTCCATTAAATGATTTGATTCACTGATAAAAACGCTATCCGTATCAGTACACCTTTGTATCCATAATTACGGAAGGAACGGTAATATTTTCTTTTCCCAGAGATTAGACAGAACGGTGTATAAGGGAGTAGATTAACGCAGGTATCTTTCTGGAGATATATTTAGAAAGTCGAGTATAGGCTCTGTCTGTCTGTATAGCTGCTGCGTAAACCTTTTTCACTGGTGCTGGTGTAGTAATTTACACTCAAGCTAAAATATCCCACACATAACCGTTACATTACATGTTAATGCTCGAGCTTCACAAGACAAATGTAATGGTGGGTTCGGAAGAAGAAAGGTTGGGGGTTTTTCCTTACAATTTTATATTTTTTCAACGGAGCAGCAGTCATAGTCACCCTCAAACACCAAGAATGTGTACACACAATCAGAGAAAAATTTCAGCTTTCAGATTTCCCACTTTCATCCCTGTCACTATCAATCTCAATAAAGTTTTTGATATAAAAATGATTTCATAATGTTTGGTTTTCTTTTCCAGGGAGCTTCTGTAGATTACTGCGAATGCTTCCATATGGAAGGAGCTCCCTTATCTCCACACTGTAGCTCCTACACAATCTGTATATTTATAGAGCAGTTGGCCAAGGGAAAACGTACATAGTTAAAAGTACATGTAGTACTTTTCTGGGCTGTTGTGTCAGGTGACAATGGAAATGTGCGGAGAGAAAATACCATCTTCTCTGTTGATACTCATTTGACAAACTACACAGACTTGTTCTCCTTTGGATCAAAATAGAAATAGATGCGAAGCTTTCCACGTCCTATTATAGAATGTTCAACTGACAGTTTACAAATAACACATGGGTATCAAGTACCAATGTACCAGTAGCCATGTATCTAGCGGCTTAGGGATTAATCAATGTATGTTGATATGTGGATCGAGCTTGGAATCTGATGTGTAGGGAAGATCTTTGATGTGTCAGAAGATTATGGCAGGGAAATTAAACCGGGGTGAGGTGAATATTTGAATATAGGTATATGTAGCGGTGCAAGGACGTCACTATTCCTTCCAGCTCCAGCTTGAACACAGCACTGATGATGAGCTGGTGGTTGTGTCGTGATCAATGGGTGGAATGGTATGCGAGTGAATCCGGATTAGCGGCTGGGTGCCGGGTCACACCACAACAACGTAATGTGACGGCTTGGGTAGAGGTAATCAGCACGAACGAGAGTCTTTCAGACGAGAAATACGGACGGGGTGAGGGCGAGAGAGAGAGAAATAGACAGAGAGAGCGGTAGAAATACGAGTCGACCTGAGCTATTTTGTTGTGGCTGGAGGTACACGAGTGTTCTAGAAGCAGAAGGAGTAGAACTGCAGCTACTTGAATGTTATACGGCGACCAGCTTGGGCTATACTGACTCTTGAGGAGAACGTAGTCGACGTAGACGTACTCTTGGAGCTGACAACAAGCAGCCCACTAAAGAGCACTTGCAGGAGGAGGAAAAGGAACGTAAGAAGAGCAACCGAAAGGATGGATCGATGAATCCCTTATCGCGCAACGCTTTTACCTAGACTCGTCAACTTTGAATCTAAATCAAATTCTCGGCTAGTACCTTTTTATTTCTACTATTAAAACATCCTAATAAACACGTAGCCACTCATCTTTTTTTTTTGCCCTTCTTTGTGTTGACATTGGTATTTATGAGCACCGCCGCTCCTTTCCCCTGATACCCCCTGACCACATATATTTATTTATAAACCTCGGCTATCCAAGTCCCGACTACCCAAGTGTGTATTTACCCCCTTGGAAAACAAAAAAGAAAAAACAAAACAGAAAAAACTGACAACAAGTGCTTTGCTCACAGAACTACAATGGGAGTGCACACGTTTCGTGTATTATGCACTGCTTGCACTCCCTCAGAGCTTGTTGATTGATCCTCTGCTATTAGGCTATGACCCAACTTCAAATGTTATTACTCATATGAGCATAGTTGAGATATACGGTGTATCTTGGGAAGTTCTTCAGTTCTTGACGGCTTGCTCACATACATACAGTACTGATTACTGACAAGCTGACGGCTGGAGTAGGAGTTTTGGGAGGGAAAAAAAATTGAAGGAAAGGAAAGGAAACCCGGACATTACTCATATCATGATTGTGATATGGTGAGCTTGTAGTGTTGATACTGCTCAAGTACTCAGATTTGAGACACTTTTCAAAAGCCTACCTTCAATTCATTGCACTTAAGCCTATCGGTGTAATGCCATTCTTTGGGAACCTATTAAGACACCCATAAAACATATCTGAAGACATTCACCTTTCTTACGACGGCGACCTTCAGTGTCAGTGGAACTATATATGAGGCGTTAATGGTGTCGGAGCGAGCGACAGTGTTTATTATCCGGAGGAAATGCAGATGACAGCGAGGATGCACTTTTCCATTGCAAGTCCATGCCTCGACTTTTCGTCGTAAATAAAATTGTCGACTTGAGAAAATCTTCCACACACTCTGTGCTCACATAGATGTACCTATCTATATATGACCACCACAATGTGTGGCATCACACCAAATACACTGCCTGGCTGTGTGTAGCCTTTATTGGGGGCTACAAGTCTAAATGCATTTTTTCGTTATAGGTATATATATAGCTAATCAGGTGCTAGTACAGGCAGTGCTAGACTTTGCTTTTAAGGATCAAATCTTAACAGCTTTATGAGCCACACGGGTGGGTTAAAGTAAGTTCATCTCCTTGTATACGTACCCACGTTGACCAACTAATTGAAATAGTTTCTACTTAGCTCAGACTAAAGCCCTCATCAGCCTTTAACTGGGTCGGAATTTTTAGGGTTAGAGCAAAAAATCTGGAGGGAACACGTGGCAGATAATGAGTAAAAGCGTACAAATTATCTTGCCTTATACCATTGTTTCAGGCCTTACTGGATCCTGTGCGTGTCTGAATTAGAATGACGTTTACAGCAATAAAGCTATATATGGTGTTGCGGCGGAGTCCTTGAAAATACCTCCAAGATTCCCTTTGGCTTTTGACTAATTACGATTACATTACTTTAATCAGGTGATAGATTTTAATTACACATGTATATTTGGATCGTAACGTAATCCTTATCCTTAAAGTCATTAAAGCAAAGGCCGAAAATGACTTTTTTAGTGCACGAGGGAAAGCATTGCACTGAGAGCTTACTCACAGTGCTCAAGAGCAATATGCATTACCGTTGCAGTTATCGCTACAGCAATCTTAGGAATCAATCATCGTCATTCCGGTGTTGAATAATGCTACCTGCGATTAGCCGTCG
>JAQFZC010000200.1:0-67640 GCA_034695205.1 Dicyrtoma fusca | reverse complement strand
TGACCGAGGATTGAAGCTTCGGTCTGAGGCTGGAAATTTCCATTCCAGTCTGTAGTCCTAACCGCTCACCCAAGCACACCTGCTTAATAAATAATAATATATCTACCTACGTAATTAGGTGCCTGTTTTACTGTGTACAGATTCGCTTTGAATAAAAAATCACAAATATTAAAATTTTTGGCTATATTCTCCTTTTTAAGATACGTGTACTTAATACCTTACAGGTTTACTCATACTTACTATGTACTGTCGTACTTACTACGTAGGACCTACACTGCACTACTGTTGAAAATTAAAACTAAGCATTAAATAAAACAGGACTAATGCAAAAATTTGTTTTTTTCGAATGTCTACATTAAGGACGCATTGAAGCATTTTTGCAGTGCAAAAATGCTAACCAACTGGGACAAATTCGTAATGATGCGTCCCGGGTTACATGAAAAGTGCATCCTAACATGTTTTAACCCAATCGAAACTGGGGAACCATGGAAAGAATGCTTTACAAAAGTATTTAATTCTATAAATTAAGCTTTTCAAAACGGTCTAAATAATAACACTTTCAAAACGGTCAAAACTACTAAATAATAACACTTTCAAAACGGTCAAAACTACAAAAATAACACTTTCAAAACGGTCAAAACAACTAAATAACACTTTCAAAACGGTCAAAACTACTAAATAACACTTTTCCAAAAGGGTCAAAACTAGTAAATAACACTTTTTCAAAACTAATAAATAGCACTTTTTCAAAACTAGTAGGTAAATAGCACTTTTTCAAAACTGTCAAAACTAGTAAATAGCACTTTTTAAAAAGGGTCAAAACTAGTAAATAACATTATCATTTTCAAAAGCATTCAAAACTGAATATATTACTTTTCGAAAAGGTATGATCTGCTTTTTGCTATTTACACATTTTAAAAATATCGGTAGAAATTTTGATAATAATTCGGAATTGCGTAATATTCAATGTTACTGTCATAACTGGAAGGCTCCTACCCTGCAGAGGTTTGTATTTTGTATTGTGGCAGGCAGAACACAGCACATTTAACCGTACATACCTACACTATATGTACTGGGCTGATGATCACTTTTGTGATCTGCCTCATGGTATGTACTTCCTTAAGTAATAATATTATGTAGTAGTTTGTAAGCAATTTATGTGTGTTGTGGATTAGGGCTTACGGACTGTTGGATGTCGAGATTTGAGTTTTTTTTGGGTATACGTTTATATAGTTGGGATGAAAGGTATGCGTGGAGAGAGATGATGATATGAATCCTATAATATTATCGTATCGTATGGCATGGAACTACCACCACCACCAAAGTACAAACTAAATGGAAGATGGAATGGAATGGGAAATGGAATCAAAATCCTCTCAAGTCACACGACGGAAGGAAGTAGCTATGAAGTGATATTAAATTAATTACGAAGTTCATCTTGGACGGTATTGTACTGGCTTCTGGGCCTCTTGTGTTCTGTGTTCTGGTTCTGTGTGTTCTCAGTACAAAGTGGGATTTTTTTCCAATTACAAATTAAACACATGATTATAATTATAATTCAGTCATCAGTGCCAACTCTTGACTCTACCCCCTGGACTGGGGATGAATGTGACGAATCTTGACCCAAAATTTGACACTTTCCAACATTCAACATTTCAGTAAATATTTCAAACTCGGCATTATTATTTAATTTATCTTTCATCTTTGGTCCATCGTGGTCAATTCCGTCATCCTCCGTGGGGCAGTTCACACTGTGACTGTGACTGTTCAGTCTTCTGTTGCAGTTGGCGTTGGCAGTGTGGTCGTGTTGTGTGTGTGTGTGTCAGTCACTAATATTCTGTAATACATAATTACCTACTTATTACAAATTATATTTAATTTAACTTTTCGTTGTTCGTATATTACGCCGCTTTTGCCATTCGGATTTCGGATTTGGTCAACGCATCGGTCATTTTTGATTTTGAAGTTTGTAATTCTGTTTCTGTTCCAATTCCAATAATATCCAAACTTTAAACTTCTATCATCGACTGTCGACAGGCTGAATCAAAATCAAGTGGAAGTGTGGACTTTTATCATCATCAACTAATGATTCAACATCAGCTATCAAAACTAACTATTGACGTTGACTGTACTGGGCTTTCCTTGAGCTGAGAGGTAACAAACGAGAAACAAGGACTGTATTACATTTACAACTACAACATAATTATTTTAATGTTGAATGTTTAAATACCTAGGTCATAGGTACATTAGTGCATTTTATGGTTAATCTATATTCCGCATGTATGTAATTATGAATTGCCTAATGATTAAAGACTTTATGCTTATCAGCATCCATCGATTCAACCAACTAACTGTGAACTGCTGTATTAGAGCAGCTATGGTCAGTAGCTTCATATTTACTTCATCTGTACTATCAACTATCGACTAATTTTGTTTTATAGTCATTCAATTCACAATTAGTCCATGTGCATTAGGATGTATGTTGTATGTAGGTTGAACTGAACTTGGGGGTGGTTATTTACTAGTCACTAGAACCTACCTAGTTTAGTTGGCAGTACTTCCTCAGAGATAACTAGATAATTTGTAATTCATATCTCATTATTAATTTATAATTTTAAAACCACAAATGACAAAAACAAGTGTAAAGGCTCGAGTAGGGTTATAGTCAATTGTGAACTTGTGACTTGATTGTGGTGTGGGTTGGTTGACTAACTGTGTTGTTTTTTCATTTTGTAAATTTCTAAAGCTGAAAGCTCAACAGCTTCGAAAGTGGAACTTACAAAGTCAAATGTAAGCTACAAGCGACTGATTTCAGTTACATGTTTCGACATAATTTAACTTTAACAACGATTTGGTTTTGTCCAGGCAGTGCTAAAAGTACAGTTCTTTTTACATTTTGTTGTTGTAATGGCTATACTGAGTTTTAATTTTAAATGTTCGAGTTGAATTGAGAGTCGAAATTTTTATTATCTGGGTTGGTAGGCACCTAAATTAGGAATTATTAGGTAGGTAGGTAGTAGTAAAAAAGTAATACGCCAAGTATGCAATTAAACTTAATGTTAATTACCAATGCAGTGCTGACTTTGATTGTTTGAACTACTGCAGACTTTGCAGCATGGCCGATTAACATGTCAGGCGTATTCATTAGTTGTTAGTCAACAATCGCTAATAACAATTTATTAACAATTTAATTGTTCTACTATGTATGTACTTGCTTAAAATATAATGACTACTCTTCATTTTTCGAAACTAGGTACTGAAATATGACATACTGCACCAGATCCTGAAGTAGCGCTAGGTTTGTACAGATAGGCTTATGTGTCACAGTCAGTTGGTTTAATTAACGTAACATCATAATTGTCTATTTCAGCATTATTTGGTCATATTACCTACATTAAGATGAGTAAGCCTTATAGTGACTAACCAGGAATAAATAGTTACATAACAATGATTGCCTTTACCTCGATCGCCCGCCATTAGTCGGATTCTGAGGGAGCCAACATCAAATCATGAGAAAACTCGAATAAATGTACAACTTTTGTTTACTATGCCGCTGGTTTAGACTAAATATTTTTATTTTTGTATCAATTTTATCTTTATTGCCTTTTACAGTTAGTTTGCACCTGCTGAACTACTGATGAAGAGCTCAGAATTTCTTACATACCTAGGTAGCTTGTGTTGGCCACTTTAATTTTAAACTAAAATATTGGAAAAATTAAACGGTAGCTTTGTGTTATTAACTGTAGTAAACACATATTTTTTTAATGCAGTGTTAACAAAAGGACTAGTGAAAGCTATTAAAAATTAAACCCGAGCCTAAACCTGCAAGGTGTTAAAAATAAGTTAGATGAAGTTCACGATTACGAATTTTCAGTATGTTGCTCGCAGAGATAATAATATACAGCGGGTATCGGAGATAGCAATATTGTTTTCGATTTAGACTTATTGCTTAGCATACTTATCTAGTTTCTACCTACCTAGTTAGTTTATTTCTGGAACTCTACTCACCTACTTATGCGTCGTATTATGCTTACCAAACAGTTTCAAAATCTTTTATTTGATCAATAGTTTTTGCTGCTTTTGCTTTTAACTTTTGTTTGTTCGTACGTTAGAATGTTGCTTTATGTTTATTCAGTTTAGTATGATTCTGTATTACGATTGATGAATTTTTATATTAACCGTATTCCGTATCTGTGAAAGTGGGTACCGAAAGTAGGATTAAATATTTAAAATAGTCACATCCGTTAGTAGGTAGGTAGGTCTATCACAGACAGAGTAGGTTGAAGGAATTCGTCTTGCAATCATGGATACATGTGCCTTTGAAGCATTCTGCACTTGTCTTATGCCTTGTCAGTTTATTTCATGCACTGACCACGACTTTGTTCGATCGTATCGTGTCGTACTAACAACTTTTTTGTCCTGAAAGACATTAATTTTGAAATAAAGATTAGGTATCTGTGATCTCTGTTGTCATTTTATTGTTGACACCTTATATAAAACGGAAATCACTTCCATTGAACCTGCTGTATCTTTTGCTTGTATCTCAGTGTTGGTCAAGTGTTTTAAGACATATGACAATAGTTACATTGATTATTACCAATACAGATAGCACCCGATAAACTGCCTGGCTTTCGCGATAAAGGAAGTCAATAGAGAGGAAAGTCAACTTACTACTTAAGTAACTCCAGAATCTTTGAACATTCCCAGTCACGTCCTTTTTCCAAACACTGACCGACCAAGTCAACAATAATTATTATTACTATTTTTGTTACTGCTTAATTGGGACTGGCTTATTTAGTATCAACATGAAATGATTCACTATTATTGCCGAGGTGCTTTACCGGTTTTAACTACTGTTTCTCAGTATTTTCACTTGTCTCTATTCTCCTCTTGTTCTTTCTGGAACGCTGGGGAGGGTGTCGACATCATGGTGATATTTATAGCCGTCCTATGTGCAAATTGTCAGCGGAGTCGTAATTATTACGAAGGTATATAATTGAATAGGTTCAGGATAAATCCGTCATTTGTTTGATCATCAGCAGCATGTAATAATTCCTATGAATTTACTTATATAATTTCGTTTTTTGGTACTGATACAGGTGTGCTGTCAGGGTCCAGCAATTAATGAAATTATTGTCAAAATCGAGTCTAACCAACCACACCGCACAGGAGCAAGATCAAGAGGATTGAAATTATTGTTAAACAATAATTCTGTATTTAACAGAATTTCTTCACTGCCATTGCCATAATAAGGATACTACCATTATACTGACTTTTGGAGAACGCTGGATTGGATGAATTTTCAGGGTCCGCCGGAGTCTGATTAAAAAATAATAAAATAGTTAACAAAAAAGCTTAATTCTTTGACTTGAAAACTTTCATGCCGGAGAGAACTTACTCATCACTGGTGATACAATTTAAAGTTGACAAGTATACAGCTGCCTACAGAAAACAAAGTAATACTACTGTCATTTAAGCTGCCTGCGTGAGTTCCCCATATTAACCTTTGGATTTAATGATAATTCTTCGGATTCTTCTTGCAAGATGACCACTGTGATGAAGGTATGAATAATCTTGTGTACTCTAAAGTATCGTTTTGATTTTGATTTATTCAATTCATTACCCAATTAGTGTAGGTAGGCAGGTATTTGAATAATTGCAGTAATATTATATTTTAGCATAATAAATTACGGATCACTCCACGTAGGTATTGGGATTGATCTTTCACATTTGTTGCTCGACTTTCTGGATTAAACAATTATAGGTAATTAATGCCATGCATATTTGATTAACTAATTGCAGTACAAGCTGTAGGTCAAACCTCCTTACATAATTTACATTATTCTTTGATTTTCTATTCATACTTGATGTGTCGGAAATAATCATACATACAGGCAGTAATTTCTTCCAGATTTTGAATGAGTCAATGAGTGGGATGAGAGCAAAGTCTTAATAAAAATGAAGAAAAAATACACGCGTGAAGCTTTTTGGTTCATCTCTATTACCTACTTACCTAATATAAAGGACAATTTCACCTCTGAATTTTACTTTTTCCTTGTCAATATAAAGTTACTCGGCTTCATAAATTAGCGACTTTGCTAGACTTCATTTTAATACACGCCGTAATTTTATTGTCGAATCATTTTGCGTATATGTATTCATTGATGAAGTATAGTGATAATTCGTTTTTATTATTTATTTTGAACTTTAATGGCTACATTTATTTACAAATGAGACCCCACTGAGCACCGTTTTTCCTGCAGATTTGTAGTTTACTTTTCTGGTTCCTCATTCGTGTAAAAGCAGGTGCATTAGTTAGCTTTCCTCGGTAAATCTTTTGCTATTTACATGTACCTACTTGGCCACCAAACCAAGGAGCTAGTAAATACCAGTTAAATTCGTAGTTACAAGTTAAAATTACTTCTGTAAAATGCTTGGTACACAATACCTGGGTACCTACCTAGGTATATTTATGGTCGTCTTCAGCTCAAAGTCAATAATCAGTTGGTGCACGTTTCAAAAAAGTAAAAATTATGTAGTGACATTACATTGATATATCGTAAACCTCACTACTTACTTATATAAAATGTTGGCTTGTACGTAAATGTGGTTGTGCTTCTGAAATCCTCGCCCCTCATCATCCTCATCATGTTTTAATTACACCCAACAGATTTTCCTATTTCATTTGAAATGTGTGTGCGTAAGCAGGAAGAAAATTACATAAAATATAAAATCTGTATTTATTTGTGTAGTTTCCGTCCGGCGGTAGTAGCATTGCATTGTTGTGTATCGTAAGTTTATCTGTAGTTTTGTCGCTGTCGCTTTCGTGTTTGTGTGTGAATTGTAAAATAAATAGTTTTTATGCATACTTTCTTGTATACAAGATCATTAAAAACATGTGTATGTGCCATTAATCCTATTCCTATTACATACCACGCTTCCAAGTAAAAAGAAGGTAAGGTGCTTAAAGTTATCTTGTTGTTAGCTTCAGATAGCTTGTAGGGTAATGGTATGTCGATGTACATAGGTATAAGAACAGAGATTCTGCTACATACATACATCTGTGTGTAGCGCTGACTGAAGAACCTTTCCTTGTGAAGGAGGAAAAATGGAAAGGGCATTGTCAAGGATATATGGAAAGGATGTATTAGGTTGAAAAGGAGGAGCAAGATTCATTTCATTTCATGATTATGTATGATAATTTGAGAGAGATTCGAGTCTTGGATTGGGATGGATGGGCAAGATGAGGAAATACCATGAGATTTATTATGTCCTCTATCGCACTTTATCTCTTTCAAGTTGAAGACTTTTGCCTTTCCTAGTGCTCACACTGCATTATTACTAGTATTTTGCTATTCTGGCTTTTGCCATCGTCAGTGCTTCTGCAGAATGTAACGTCCCAACAGCTACAGCTTGTAAATTATCGACATGTATAGATGGACACATGTGTGAAGGGGAATGTAGGTGTATTTAAGTACATGATGCTTCCTTTCCTATTTCTACAATTTAAACACAACCTGTCCATGTCCATGGAGCTTAAAGCTCCACCGTATTAGTTTTCAGTATTATAATCTCAAAGCCCAGGAACGCCAGGAAGGATACCAACAACGATATAATTTATTGAAACTTATTTGCTTTGCTGTGGCTGGCTCTCTGGCATCAACATCTTCAGCATCTTGAGGGGGGATGCGTTTTAATTTGATCTTCTGGTTCTCTTCATCTTCGTTTCTCTGTCGTCGTGTGGTGTTTAATGTAGATGGGTTGGTTGGGCTTCATTTGGCTTGGTTGTGGCTTCCAAGTGGGTGCTTTACGTAACGCGATGACTGTATGCTATAATTATAATTACTTTGGATCCTACCTATCTACCTACCTAATGTACCTACCTATATTGCAAATAGTCGTATGTGTAGGTATATTTGTATAGATATCCTGTTTGGGTAGGTAGGCACTACCTTGGACTTGGATTTGAGTTGATTTGACTTTGACTCAGCTGATGAAAAAGGATTACGTTAGGTACCTCCATTATTTCCTCTTCCACATATACGGTCTCTTTCGTACGGATGGGATTGGAAATGGAATGACGCTGTGCTTTTAGCTCGTTTTTTTTAAACATCTTTTTTTTCTTATTTGGAATTATAATTTATCCCTGACCTGTCTGTAGCTTTAATTTTAAGAGAACTTTAACTTTTTCTCTATATCCATGTCTATTAGGTTTGCTTATTTTTTTTAAATGACTAGGAATTTTACGTGGAAATTTTGTTTTATTTGGTGTTCGTTGGCAGATTTACGTATTTGTGTACGCAGTACCTTATTTATTTAGATGCTTGAAGTTGAAAACATGCTTGAACTTCCTGTATTTACATTCCAGGGATAACAAAGGTGAAGATTTTTTGATGCAGATTGCAAAAAGTGTTTCCCCAAATTAACGAAATTCTTTCCATGTGTCTTGTACTAACATGAAACTTTCTTGTTGTAAGATGTCGTCAGCATTGATTGTTGTGAAGAAGTTTGGATGGTACCTAATGTATTAAATTATAAAAGTGCTTTTTCGATTTTAATAATGCAGCGTTTTAAAATCTGTACTAACCTCTCTTTCCATTGCTAATTCATGTTTTTATTTTTTCGTTGCTTGTAATTATTTTTGTTGCTGTCCATATAAACTTGTATTGGATTTTTTTCTCGTAAATCGGTCGTCCCATTAAAATGGTGTTTGTTTTTGTAAGGCAGTAAGTTTATATAAATCGGTCAAAGTGGTTCCCTCCAAGCCTCCGTACCTTTCTGTTTAAGAAATATGAGCCAATATGAGCGAAGAACCCCGGTGATATTGACTTTAAATTTCAACAGTCAATATTAGAGTTATATCTAATGCGAGGATATATTTAAACTGAACAGGTTGATTAAACGCGAAATAAGCATTAAGCAATATCAACATCTCATCCACTTGTTTACCCTTCGGCTCTATATTAGGTAGGTTCATTATTATTATTACCTACCTCGCCTACCTGTATTGTATAAGGAATATTTGTATGCAGCCACACTGCGATCAGGACGCACAGGTTTATTCGCTTTTGCTTTTAATGTCAACCTCTTGGATAACTGCTGAATTTGTTCCATTTCTATTTCTATAAGGGTCTATGTAGGTATACTATTCTCTGATATATAGCTAGTGCTACTGATAGTGCAAGTATATAGGTAGGTATACCTTTAGTTTTAAATGTGGCTCACTTTTCCTGATAATACAAGTAGGTACCTGCCAGTAGAACCACACACGTTGACTCGTCGTTTGTACTGTATTTGTGTAATATGATTGATAAAACTCTTTCCAGTCTTTTTATCGTATTATCCTCCATCTGGTATCTTGACGTACTGAACAAATAATTGTATAAAATTCTGTGGACTTCACTGACAAGTGGATGTTACGTTAAATAAGTCATGAATCGAGTATTGAAATAGAAATGCACCATCAGCTTTGTTGAATTTACACACTTGCTGCTACGTTCCCTGGCGTTGACACAGTGCAGTGTAATTCGTACCTACGCAGTATTTACGGCATGATGGTATATTATGTACTAATTTAAATCAGATGTCTTAATCGAAATCGTTCTGGATTTGGATGTTGAAAATATTGAGCTTATATTAAAGTGAAGCAATTATGACGCCATGTGACTGTATAAAATACCTTCACAATAATAAATTAATAATGTCGAGTTTAATGCCGGACAAAGTACCCTTGGGGAAAATGCCCTCAACACTCATATAGGACCAAAACCTTCTTTTTACTTCCATCAGCATAATCCTACAATTCAAATAATTCGCAAGCCCAGTACACGTAGGTATTTTAAATTACGATGGCGTTAGATTATCAGAATTTAACAGGTCTGAGTCTTTGAATATATGTATTATTACTTAAAAACAGAGTAATTTATTTATAGTTATATATTCAGGTCACTGAGGGTATTTTGTCTAAGGACATTTTGTCCGGATACCGTAAATAGCACTGCTTATAGCAGCTGGTTCTGTCCTGGTTTGGCTATTGGCTGTAATTTTAGCTTTACATACTCGATTTATTTGGATGGGCTTCGGGTTCCCTTTCTAAATTAAAAAGGCTGCACAAGTATGATGAACAACAAAAGTAATAGGTCGTTGATACTGTCAGTATCATACGTAAATAAAATATTGTATTTGTACGGACATTCAATTTGTGATGTGGTTCTTGACCTGATTAAGTGTGACTCTGGATTCTGGATGACAAATTCAACTAAGAAACTACGTATCAGAATTATTTAGAGGTATTAGTTAAGTACTAAGGTTTTACCCAGCTCAACATAGACACTAAAGTATTGTTTACTTCTAAGGAACATCGGTGGATATCTATAAGTTGAAAAGTCTACCGATACGATGACAAAAATGAAAATATTATTTTTAGGCACAAAATAGCTTCAAAAATGGTGTCTGTGTACCTATATTTATATTTAATTTGAGAAATGCCAGCTCACCATTTTACAAAGTTAGAACAGATTACAGTGAAATCTCTCTATAACGACACCTCTGGGGGAAGCATTTTTTCGACGTTATAGGGAGATGTCGTTATAGAGGGGGGTATTTAACATTGAAGAGATACACGACTTCTTTTTCCAATCCTGACGCTATAGGGAGAATGTCGTTATAAAGGATGTCGTTATAGAGCGATTCCACTGTAGTTGTAATTTTAGTTTGATTTAAGGGACCGGTCAACCAGCGATCTAAAAATAATGTTTTCAAGGAATCGAGGATTTTCGAAAAGAAATGACTGCAGGTTTTTCCGAAACCGCTTTGCAGTGCATTGGCTTAAAGGAGTACCTACCTATGTAGGTACGTGCATGTATACCCGTCCCGAAGCAGAAGGTATGAGTCAACTGAAATGTATTTCATTTCTGCTTGAACCCTTTTAATGCCTTATAATACCTTGACCTATTGGCCTCCAGCCATATATATAGCACATTTAAGCATCATCGATGAATATTACACACAACTAATTGTGCATTATTTAAGAAAGATAGTATTGTGCTGACTCCTGCACTTGTTGTACTGTCATCGTCAATACGTTTACCATTTTTTAAAGTCTGTACGACAAACGACACTACATGAGTGTGCATGGCCAGAGTTATACAAATCGAGTCCTAGAATCAAAGCTAAGACATTGTGTAGTTTAATGATGTATTTTTAATTTGTTCCTTCCTTTTCCTCTTGGGATTTCTTGGATGTTTAATGTTGTATTGGGGGATGCTATACTGTATGTAGTTGTTCGTGTAGGAGCAAGTAGGTAATTGTTTCGTAATGTTCGATCCAGGAAAAATGTACAGGAAATTTTGTATGGGTTGGAAGTTGAGGATGATGACAGTGCAACACTCGGGGATGGCGAAGCACGTAAAATAAAAATCTCAGTTTTGTTTCTTGAGATGGACGGAAAGGAAATTACTGAATAGCCTTTCATCTTGAAATTCAGCCTACAACAAAGTGCTCGTTGGATCAGTTAGCTACTGATCTGTAGCTTCGATTCATTCTACTCTAGAATATGCAAGCCATTGAATTAGTTATTCGGAAAAATCGAAAATAATACAGTATTGAATATATCCTACTCGTGTCTTGTGAGAACTTCATTTTCATCAACCTTCGCTCGCGTCCACAATAGACAACGCATATTGTAAGTCGTGTGTTGTATGTGGAGTCTATTACCTCCCGACTATCTGCCTACTTGTGAACTGGAACCATAAAATGGTCTTACAAAATATAATATCATTTGTGCGTGAGAACTAAAATAGTTATGTACCTACATTCTTAAATACTAAGACATTTAAAGGACTGTGTCGTAGTATTAATTATCCTCAGGTTTATATAAGAATTAAGAGTATTGGTATCACTTTCGGTTTATTTTCTACTGATGTACATACCTAACTTTGTGTTGAGCTGTGCTGTGGCTGGGAGTGAAGAGTCGGTGTTGTAATATAATTCAAAGTTTTGATGTCAGCAATTCTTTTTTGAAAGCGAGAAATATGTTTTCTGCACCTGTGTACCATCAAGCTCTTTCAGAAAGAATAAGCTATCCCATTTTTACAAGTTTCCCTTCTGTAAGTAATAATTTTTCGACTAATTATTTTAAAAAATTTAGGTTTAAAAAAAATAAGAGTGACACTCTTATTGTGGATACCTAAATATATTCTGATATAATTCCAGTTATTGTTTACCGCTCCACACTACTGTGATAGAGAAATCTACCTAGCTACATATATTTACTTGTCGAAAAAATAAATATGTTCACTGCCAGCGTAATTTGTAATGTATGTACCTACATACCTGCTTACAGTATTTCTGTTTTCCCAGATAGAAACTCTGATGTCGAGTGCAAATGTTGACTGTTACATAATTCTTGCTTGTGGGCAAGGTAAAAGAAAAATGTCAAATACCAAGTCAAGTGGCAAGATAACAAATCAATTTGATGCAATTATGACTACTATATCCTATTTTTATTATTTTTATTTGAATCTTTGAGTACTAATAGTACTGTCAGTATCATTATTCCGTATTTCATCACCTCATTTCATTCCACGATTCATAAGCAAGTCATACACATGCATAAGTATGTTGCTCTAACTTCCATTCTTCAAGGTGATTTTGATAGCATTTTATAATGTAATTCCGGATCCGTCTACTGACACCATAATTTGATGCCTGTACCTCTATTTATACGGCATGCATGTACAGTACGACTGTACGACAGTACATAAAATATCTGCCGAATAAAACGGTTCCGTTCATTTCATGTTCAGTCATTCTATTATGTACAGATTTATCAGCTCACTTGCCATTATAGGTGCTATGGCTATTGTTGTGTGCTCTTGTCTAGAGTTTGAATTGATGAGGGGCGATAGTTAACTAATTACGCTCTATTTATATAATCTGCAATCCCCACTGTGTACGTAGTTTCTACTTGAGCAGTATAAAAGTTTGCAGTGGTATTGCTGCTCGCATTCTTAGTAGGTACGTGCGTATTTGTCTCTACGCTGTTTCTTATACTCGTAATTTGTAAAGATATTTTCCCTATAGACTTTCTGTATGGGTACATTGTCCCTCACCTTGAATCCTTTCCACTCGCTAGTAGAAGCTGCTTAATTTCAGTGTATTGACTTTGTATTAATATTATAATTATATAGCCCAGACAAAGCTAATGTGTCGGTAGTATCCCGTATCTCGTCATTAACTATGAGCATAGGTTTGGCGTATGTAGGTATGCGGTAATCTCTAATTAGATAATTGTAATTATATGCAACAGCCATTTACAATTAGATTTGGAATCTTTGCCATTAATTTAGAAGACCCTGGCCTGGCTTGTGATGAGTAGAGGAGAACTTTAAGCAGGCAAATCTATACTTAAAATAAAATAAAGAAGAAATTACAGATCGGCTGTGTAGGCAGTCTGCTCTTTATCAAAATCTGATACCTGCTGACACGAGACTCTCAAAGCCAGCCAGACAGACGAGACTATTTAGAATGACGCATTGTTTGCCTTTCAAGAAAAAATTCACTGCACATTCAATTCACAACATTAAATTGCCATGCGTTTACTTCCGGTTTCGACACTCGACTTGACTATGTGTAGCATGCATACTTGGACTTGATTTGGATTTGGTTTGGTGGTGAAGTCTTTATGCTGCACGACGGCAGTCTCCTTCGCAGAAGTCGACACTCTTTCTCGTTACTTCCTGTGTGTGTGTGTGTGTGTGATGTCTGGTCTACGCGCGGCTATGTTGAAGCTATAGTTTTGGAATTGAGTGCGTGTAGTTTTTTGTGTGAATTAAAAAAATGAAAATACGGCAGTCCATTCAGTTTGAGTCTTGAGGCTGTTTCTGAAGTTTGAAGTTTAGCCTTTCTTTCCGTCTCTGTTGTTCGCCTCAAGTTTCTACTTAAAGTCTTAAAGGGAATTACTGATAGGAAATTAGTGTCTATGGAGTGACAATGGAAATGTAATAATATAATGGTTGGTTAAGGGTTCGAGAGTGAGATGACGAAGTGGGAATTGTTGTAGTTATCTCTGCATCGTGAATTATTGTGAATTGGGATTTTAGTCGACAATTGACTTTCGTAACGTAGGAACAACGCATTGATTGGGAAACTTACGACGGATTTTAAGTGCATTGCAGATTATATTTAGTGCGTTAGCGATTGTGTTGGCCCGTGGGCCTGTGCCTGTATTGCATAATTGGATATACCAACCTCTATACCTAGGTATGTATGAGATATACCTATAGTCATTTTCTCTAGCGACGTTCCTTACTGCGTGAGTAATTATACCCAGTTACTTCTGGTTCTCGTTTCTTGATTGTTTGAATATTTTCTTGACTCGGCTTGACTTATATGTTTATTGTGTTGTATGGTTCCCGGAAATAGCCAATTGAGAATATAATAGAAGCGACGGCCAAGAGGGATTTGCTTTTGCTTCTACAAACGTGCTATTGTGCTCTACTCTTGTTCTTGTGGGTAATATTATTGACATTTAACTTGTGTGTAGGCTGCACGCCACATGCACTTAAATATGTACATGTTGTACTATTTTAGTACTAGTACCTATCTATAATTCTTAAGAGTCATTATTTTGTCATTGTGTTGTTAAATTCGGGCCTACGGTGCCACTACAGTCAGTGGCTACTGCGGGGATTTGTATTAGCCTAATTGGGTTCTGGTTCTGATCTGCTGTTCAGTGTGTATTTTATAAATGTTAAAGCTCATTGAATTGCTAAGAAAATCTGTGTATTGGATTCTGACCATTTTGAGGACGATTCGAGGCTGGGCTGTCGTTTGTGTGTGCCACTATCACAGTAACTCTGCTCATTGGGTCCAGTCTGATTCTGTAGTGCACATTTAATTACTCTATAACCAAATAATTTATTATTTGTTTCCTCCGCAACTTATTTCACTGGCTGGCTCGCAGGCTGTTATTGCCATTACAAGCAACTGCAAATTACACAACAGAAGGAAGGAAAGAGGCTGGGAGTGTGTCAGTGAAACTACTTACCCAACACATTTATTATGCATTGAAAGTTTAGTTTTATGTATTTTGAATTCAATTTCGACTCGTTCAAGCGACATCGAGTATTGTAGAATTATAATAGGACGTAATTCTTCTATTAAAACTATTACAGAGATAAAACTTTATATTAAGGCACTGCTGCACATTTGCACTAGCCAAAAGGCCCACGATCAGTGTACTATCTGTAAGTACTATCCATGATTTCTTTCGATATCAATTGCTTCACCACTAATTATGGTGAGTTGAACAATATGAAGTATGTGCCATTAAACTTTATAATTAAGGTCTTTGGCAGTTAACTTGCTGTTGTTAACTTGTTCAATGGTGTGTTATTATGTTTGTTGTGATGAGAGTAGAATTGGCCCCAAAATAGTTACTAAAATAGCAGCTGCAATGGTAGCATCCGTTCACAGTTAAATGTAGTCAGAATGGATAGTGGAAATGTAAACAGTTACCAGGGCATTTCTGGAGGTTTTATACTTTAAGCTTTCCTATTAATTCCTATGTTAAATATGCGACTACAACTAGGTATATAATGTAGGTTCCTCATTACATATTATGGTTTTCTATGTATAACAACACAAATAGCTATCAGAAATAAGCTTGTATTTTTGTTTTATCTCGGATTTTCATCTTGAATAACGTGTTTTTAATTTCAGAGAGGAAGTGCTTTTTATTTGCCAACGAGTGCTATATCCATGAAAAGGGATCGAGACATGTCTTGCGTGGCTGAGGACTTGTCAATGACGGCCAAGAAGAGACCGAAAAAAATTCCACCATCAAAAAGTAAGGCATGCTGTTTCTTCTGTAGAATTTGTAAGATCGAAGGATTCTCATTTTTAACATTCGTTACATTTAAGTGGGTAAGTGTGTAATTATTTTTATTCATTATGTGCAATCTTCAAATTCACAGTTAAAGTAGAAGAAGATGAAAGCAGTCAATTGGCCTCAGAGAGCTCCGAAAATTCTGGAATTGACGATATCATTACTCAAGTCATGGATATTCAAGAGCCGCTGTCGGAATTGAAAAAACTATTGGAAACTCGTCTACAGGTGGATTTGTCATCATTCCAGATTTGGCTGCAAGACAAAATCAAGGTGATTATTGACCTAATGTACCTACCTACCCGTTTTGAAGGTCTTTCTGTAGGGGATCGTAATATTTTAAATTATTTCAAGCTGTCTGATAAAGAGAATACAATGGGCTAAAAGTTTCTTCTTCAAATTGCAGATGCAACTACACAAGCCGCTCAGTGACCAGTGTATTCAAAGTGAAGGACTTGCTCAAATTAAAGTAGAACTCAAGCAGCTTCGTGGTAGTAAGAGAATAAATATTATTGATGTTTTGAAATTCCCGGAAGAAGATGGAAGTGATGGTGAGTGATTCCAAAATTCTCGAAACGTCACATGTGTTATTGTATGTACTTGCACACGTTAGATTAGTATTTTGGTAACGACAGTGATGATAAGGAACTGAATTCCATATAAATCACAGTACCAACGTGTGTTTAGAAAGTGTATTTTGAACTGATTTATCATTTTTCATTAATACAAAAGCTTACTAAAGAAGTACTTGAATTTTGTTATTTTTAAAATATTTGCTGCAGAAGCAGATGAAGACGATTATCAAATTGAGTGCGAGGAGGAACTTCTAGAAATTGAACCTGAAGTAGTTGTAGAAGATTTGTCCATCAAAGCTGTTAAAAGAAGTAAACCAACGTATGCCATACAAGAAAAGCGAGTAAATGATACTCAACCAGCAAAATGGAATATTTGTTGCGATATTAATTCTGTATTTTCGTATCCTTTCCCCATCGGTATGTTAATTCTAATATGACTATTAGTATTAGAGTTCTGAGTTCTCATAAATTGTAAAGTAAAAATCATCTCTATGTTAAATACAGTACTAACAGGCAGAAATTCTTTCGCACTGGAATCATAATGTTGTTTATTTATTGTTTCAGATCCATCGTTATGGTCTGATGTGCAATTTCAACAGTGGCTTGGGTGGGCTATGCTAGAGTTTAATGTGCCACATGTGAGTGACTCCATGTGGACGATGACGGGAAAACAGTTGTGCCAAATGACATTGGATGAATTCCGTACGAAAGTGCCTGTGGACAGCCACAATATGCTGTGGACTCATATCGAATTGCTCAGAAAATGTCGAATATTTGGTGGGTTCTAGTTTCCATTTTATATCTGTTAAGTATTAGTAATTTGATTATTCAAGTAATGAACATGGAATATTTCCTAACTTTAAATTGTGTAGCTATGGTCGACAAGCCAGGTCGAACCATCTCCGCAACAAGCCTTACACAAACCAAGCCGTCTCCAAATTCAAATCCAAACCCTCCAACTTCTCAGAAAGCAAGAACTTTTTCCAGTTCATCGAATTCTTCTGGTGAGAAAGAAATCACGAACAAAATCATGATGCTATAGGCTATAAATACGGTCGCAAGTTCACAATGCTTAGTTTATTTTCGTAGGATGCACCTATTGATCGAACATGCATTTTTAATGCTTAATTATGTTTTAGTTGGGACAAGCGGAGGAGCTGCAACTGGAAAACGTCTTTTAATGACAGGTCATAATGGACAAATTCAGCTATGGCAATTTTTATTGGAAATTTTGGGGGATCGAACGAAAAAGAATGTGATCCAGTGGGTTGGTGGAAATGGAGAATTTAAATTAATTGACCCTGAACTGGTTGCTCAAATGTGGGGGGAAAGGAAGAATAAACCCAAGATGAATTACGAAAAACTTAGTCGTGCCCTACGATATTACTACTCCGAATCCATGATTGCGAAGGTAAGTCTTTGTTTGCAGATCAGGATGTTTTATTTTACGTGCGTATGACTGACTGTGGATGATTATAGTTGTAGGTAGAAATGACCGAATTGACGAAAGTATTTTTTTTATTCTATTCTAATTTGCTGTTATTTTTGCAGGTCCATGGTCGCCGTTTCGTGTATAAATTTGTGTGCAATTTAAAGGAGCTTGTGGGTTACTCAACTGAAGAACTCATTTCCATGGTTGAAGATGATTCATCTGCTCTGCTAAGCGATTAAAATTATTCTAAACATTTTATAGTTTAGGCAGTGTTTTAGTACTAAGCTCGTTTCGTTTTTTCTGTTTGAGAAATCTCAAAGGTCATAGCTATAGTGTACCTATATTAGGAAAATACAAACTGTTTTCAGTATCACCATTATATTCATAATTTGAAATTACGTTACATTTGTTATTAGCTGCTGCATATTATACATAGTGTAATTATTTTTACTATAATTGCTACTGTAAGTGATTCCACAATGAAATTTGGATGACTGTTTTTATGTACCGTGTTGTACACCATTAAGGGTGAAGTAAACTCGATTTTGAAATTCGTTTTGAGCTCCCTAAACTGTAGCTATTACAAAACAAGACTATAAGGATATTACTGCTAAAAATACAATTGTTGTATTATTCGAATAATAAGAACGGAATATGTGGGCATAATATGAGTATTCACACGTTGAATTATAGTCTGCTCGACTTGTGAAAAAAGCTCATATGTACTTCATGTACCTACCTACCTACTGCAGTACGTAATTTTCAAGAGAAGAGGTAGCAAAACTAATTATCTCATCTCTTTTAAAATTTGAGACAAGTTGGAATCATATCGTTAGCTTCGCACCTCTGCCACGAATTTGTGCTTTTCATTATAATAATTTGATTTTCGAAAAGTTTAACAAGGCCAACGAACAGTGTTGGAGCATTGTAGCTTTTTGTATGATTGATAGAATAACGGAGCAGTAAAAATTGTTGGATTTATTAAAAAAATATTGTTTTTCGTTGTTACTGTATATATTTCCGTAATTTGAGTCGTGCTTTTTATTTTACTGTAATTACTGTAATTTTCAACTACACAACGATTTCGTGTTTTTCGTTATTGTTATTAAATTTCTGAGGGAGACAGTCGCAGAAGATTAATAGGACATAATCGTAAGTCATTCCAAAAGTAACTTCGTTATTTCTTTGGTTATAGAGAGAGAGGAGTATCAATGTTTACGATTAATTATAGAACTAGGTAACTACGTATGAAATTCTGGTCATCATAATACGATATGTATCATTACTATCATTTTAAAAAAGTTATTGCAGTGCCATTTTAGAGTTGAATCGTTTGTGAAAATACTGTAATATGTTGTAATTATATCGGATCTTATTTCTTCCTTTAACAAACTGTAAAAAAATCCATATGCAATTAATCCATTGCAGTAATCTGTGTTGTAGTATAAACTACATGGATCCCAAATTTAAAGCTTTGTAGATATTCTTTACTCCTTTTTTGCCCAGACATGGCTAATAAATGACGATACGTATCAGTTAAGTGTAGTAATACGTATTATTAGTTAATTAGTTTTTTAATAGTAATAAGGTGAAGAAAATACGAACTACGAACGTGATGAAAAATTCCAAACGAGACGTTGTATAGGGTTGCAATGTAATTAATAAAAAGTACAATAATGGGACTACCTTTGTATAATAATTACTAAAAATATAATAGGTAAATGACCTACATAAAATCGCATCGGTGTCGATAACCAGCGATGGCGATGATTTTTAAGCTAGGAATTGGTATCTAATTTTATTTTTAAAATATAATATTGTACTTGAGGTGGAAGGCTTTTTTGGATCCAATGTTATCGATTTTGTTAATGTTAGGTAACAAACGCAAAATAATTTGAAATTGAAATTGAAATAGTGTCCGCGAAATGAGTGTATAAATTAGTAATAATTTTGTGCGGTAGACAGACAGCTATAGTTAAATTTTGATTTTACTGGATTATTTAAAAGTAGTCTATCCCACTGATTTCATTTGCTACAACGAAAACGTACGTAAAAAGGCAACTAACCTATCCACATCAACCCATAGCTATAATTTTGACAATGCAAGTTAGTTCAAGTAGCAGTATGTTTTAAAACGAAAAACAAAGCAGATACTTATGTAGTAATAAGCATTGTACGTTATGGGTTGAAAGGCAGGGGTATACAAACGGGACCAACGAAGATAAATAAGGAAATGATAAAGAAAACAAAATGGGGTTAAGTATTTAACTATATACTATTGATGTACAATAGCGATTACATTAAATTATACCTACCTTTTTTATTTTTAAGCTAACTTGATTTAACGTGTCCATTGTCCCCTTGGGGTATTTATTGCGGGAGTTTATAAATTCAAAGAATCCATTAGTATAACAAAAAATAAAAAAGAAAGAGTTAAGAGGTAGTATACGATACCCGTAATATTTCGAGTAACGTAATTTTCTGGGTTTTTTATGGAAAATCAGTAAATTGAAATAACTATTATAAATATACTGGGCATAGCAATTAAGTACGTGCCTTGGGCTTGTCTGATCCTGGTTCTGATTCTGAAGACGATTGGTAGATAAATGCTATTTGCGAAAGACGAAACTATACTGTACTATCTAGGAAATACTATTATATAGTCGTATTAATTACGAGGGGTATGAGTACTAATACTTACTAGTATGTAATTAGGTACACAGTTATTTATGGTTGTCACCTGTACAAAAAAACTTGGTCCCTGACACTTACTCTTTCTTTGATTTCATTTCAATGATTCTTGTGGTGTTGGTCCCGGAGACTGTTTACAAAAAACCAATAATTATATGTATTTGCTTAAGCTTGATCATTTGTTTTAAAATTCAGAAGCTCTTTCCATTGGATTCGCGAATTTTTCACTATTTTCTCCATTCGTGTCGTACGTAATTGAAATCCATTTCTGTATGATACATCGCTTTGCTATTGTGATCGTATATCTATGACAGGTGTCTTGTATCCGTAATTTGTACTGTACTTTTATTCTAGTATATTGTGGAAGGACGGAAGGAAGGAAGGAAGCATCTAAAACTTCCTTTATTAATCATTAAAATTTTTATCTTTTTCTTATTGTTGTACTTTAAAATAAATTATCCGGATTTATCTGAAATTATGAAATTACTTTGGATATTAATCTCCCTCCTGATTTCTGTTGATGAAAGAAGCATACACACTAATCTTAAGTATAAAGTTAAGCCATTTCTGAGCTAGCTCATTGTTGTATAACATAAGTAAACATTATTAGTCTTATATTGCTGTTTGTATTTGTATGTTAACCTAAACATATTCTTATTCGATTTGTGTCAATTTAGATTTGAATTACTACTTTAAGTAATATAAAAGTTAATTATTCTCATGTCGGTTGTTCTATCTTAATTATAACTATTTTTGTGTTTGCTTTATTAGTTTATTCATATCGATGGATAAGTTTCGTTTTTTGTTTCTTCTTATTTTATCTACAATAATTATTTTGAGCCGGCAGCCTTCCAATGTCAAAATATCCCGACGCATCGAGATTTTGAATTGAAATTATTATTATATATATTTCAAAAAGTGTCAATAATTATTGCATCCCAGAAGAAAAATAAAAGTGTAAAGGGAAGTAAAAGGTAAAAAGTGCGGTGTAAACAAAGAGTAGTAAGCAAATATGTAGATATATACAAAGAAAATGATAAAGCTAAAAGCAACTTACCATATCTTCATGTTATCATATGTCTACACACATAAAAATATAAACATGGTAGTAAATACACAACAATTATAACTAAGTACATACTATTATCTTAAGAATATACATTATAGGACTGTAAACCGAATAGATTGGTAGTCTACATAATATATATATGTCTACCAAAACATCTAAAAATACATGAGGCGATACATTTATATAATTAATAGAAGACGTAAACATATAACACGTATATAATACTGATATATTATTATATATACTCTATGATTCATTATTAACTTGTAATGATGATATCTATAAATCTATAATACACAGATAATTATATATTACGCGAAATAATAATAAAAAAACATTCCATCTGATCGAATGAATGAATATATAATTAAAATCTATATCTTACCTACTTAATTACATAATACTCACTACTCACCTCCGTCATTTTTTTTCGGGCTCAAAGCTATATATATACCTACATAGTGTATGGTACGGTATGTGTTTCATTCATAAAAAATATTTGCGTAAATATTTAGCGTAACTTGCTTTGTGGGCGTCATATTAGAGCATTGAATTTCCTTTTCTTTTTCGCTGCCTTTCATTCATTCACTTAAGTATTTTAATTGCAATTCTTGCCAAAATGTAGTCAAAGTCTAAACATAGCGAAGCTGGAACCCCTCCTCATTACTTATGGATAGCATGGGAGGATATCCATTGAAGGATTTACTTAACACGTTTGATGACCGAATGCAAAAAAGTTAAAAAGCAAAAAATAAAATTCAGTCCTGTCCTGGGTGTACAGTCATCAAAGTTAAAAGTCAGGAACTTGGAGCACTAGCTGTGCCATAAGAGTTATTGAAATTGAAATTGAAATTGAAATTGAAATGCAAAGGGCAGCCACGACAACGTCCCTATACCTACTTCCTATCCCTACCCCCAGTCCTGTCTGTCACAAAAGTTGACTGTCAAAATATAAAATTCAATTTCCATTATGCATTACATGTCCTCATTGGCTCTGGTTCTGGCTTCTGGCTGCCTTCTACTTTTCGTCTCCCGACTACTTATACGTCCAGCTATTCACAGTAAAAACTTTAAATTCAAAGCATTCACAGTCACGGACTTTTGAATTTTGAAACGGTTTAACTGTACGTATAGCTACCTAGCATCCCGTTCCCGTTCAGTCAGTCAGTCGAAGCGTACGATGCCAAGCTACCACCGTTTATGGCATCCAGTGGAAAGTTTTCGACTCTAGATAATGCTTCTGGATCTGGAGCTTGAACTGGAACTGGAACTGGAACAGAGACGACGGGAGCCAAGTCGGGAGAATGGAGCATGTCGTTGTTGGAGAAGCAAAATGGTGATTCTGTAGAGTTTACTACATACATGCCTAATGAGGCACATTGCAATTCTTAGTGTCTAGACTGTAATTTCATAATTTAATTTAACATTTTTGTAAACGTGGGAGAGTGTCCTTTTTCTAAGGGATTTCTGAATTTGGTAAAATTTCAAGATCTGGTATTTTGCTTCTTCCGTCACGACGTAGGCACCTATAGGTATACTTAGATAAAATGTAGACTAGACTAGTAGTGTATGTAGACAACAGATAGTCGATTTATTGCGGGTAGACGTACACGGGCATTATCGTATGGTATGGTCGGGAAGCATGACTGCCGACAGTACTCAGTACAACTCCGTTGACTGGACGGCATGAGGAACTTTCAATAACTACCTTTGAAATCTCAGAACATTTTGCAATCCTAAGTTTAATTTCCTAACCGCTATACTGTTTAAAATGGGAAGTTCACAGTCATTTTGACCAAAGATTGGGAACGTGATTTATGGAAGCTTCCTCAGCTGGTTTGGTTTTTCGGTTTCTTTGGTTCTATTTGGCTGTTGAGTTGAAGTTGAGACAGGAACTGGAAAACTGGAACTGAGACGAGACATAGACCTTACGCAATTTTATTGATTTTCTTCACAGGTTGATGTACTCTTTACCTTCTCCACCAGACTTTACATTATGATTCTCCAATATTTCAGTACCTTCTCTCTCTCTCTCTCTCAGTATGTCTCTATGGTACCCTATGATCCTATTAATAAGTGTAGGTACATAGGTACACACTCCCGTGGTGGTACTCGTGCCGGTACCGGTTCCAGACCGGATACATTGTATACCTACCTATGTTCCATTATTCCATTATACACTTTTTGTATCTCTTATCCGTCTCCTGTCTACTTGTCAATGCCCAAATACATAGGTGTACTGCTTACAGATAAGCACATACCATTACCAAGTTACCGTGAATCTCGGATTATGTAGAAAAAGTCATGGTTAAGTAGTTTCCGGTTCTAACATCTAACATACATGTGTGCCATTAACTTAACCAAATGATTTTCAGTCATTTTTTAAGGAAATTACGGTATACTTACTTTTACGGTATTTAATGTTATTTCTTATTCTGGAAGACCACACAAGTCAAGTAGGATCGTTCGGAGTCCAGTGGAGAACTCGACACTCAAGAATTCACTGATACATCAGTAGTTGGAGAGTCTCTCGGGGTTCTGGTTCTGGTGGGTAGTACTAATGTCGTAATAGCCTCCTTGATTCCATAGTAACACACTTACAGACTACTTCCTTGGAAGAAAGCCGATTGCTTGATTGTTTATTTTTCATTTTCATTTTAATATTTTAACCCCAGCAGCAGCAGCGCAGAGCTCAGGAAAAATGGGCTGAGGAGCGTGACGCCCGCCCGTGTTCTACGTATGCATGTATGTACATACCTACATACATAAGCTGTCTGGATCTTCAATTCCCACTTGATTCCTGCCTTTTCTCCCCAGTAACACGTAGATGCCTAATAACAACATAAATCATTATCATAATACATAACAGTATACCGTCAATACAGTGAACACTGTCTCCGGAAGCCCCTTAAAGTAGTACACTGCGAGTCAAGAGTTAAGTCCACGTAGTGACAGCAATAATTATAATTACCTATGTGTAGATAGACAATTTTCTGAAGGAATAAGCCGTAGCTGTAGGTATATGTCCATAGTTGAGCATCAATAATTTATTAGGGGAAAATTCTGGTAAGATAAAGTCAGGATTGGGGGGCGAGGTTTATACATTTTTAAAAAGCGCAAAGCACACATTATATTGTTTCCTTCGGTACTGATCCTGTCAGTCAAAGAAATATCACAGCAGCATGGCGGTTATGATTACTTACGTCGAAAGTCGAAACAGTGCAAACTATTTTCGCAAAGGTATGAATAAATAAATTAAATGTCATGAGAGCTAAAGAGGTTGCTAACCTCTTTTCTTTTTTTGAAAAGCTAACTTTAAGCATTTTTGTTTATTTATTTTATTTCAGCGGCAGACAAAAAGGGCCTTCCTTTACCAAAACGTTGCGTTGCTAGTGAAGATCATGTTCTGAAAGTCTATGAATTTCTGATGTTTAGTAAATAGTTCCTACTAGTTAGTAAAGAGTAAGTAGGCTTGTACCTTACATCAAATATTTCATAATATAAAAATGGTATGAGTTTACACGTACGTACAATCAGAGTCACAAAGCAAATAATACATACCTACAAGGAGTACGATGCAAAATTGGAAACAAAAGGACCAATATCAACTAATAAATTCAAATACAAAGCATCTATCAATCCCGACACATGTGCGAAGATACAGCAGAGGGATAATAAAGTAAAAGTAGGACAAAACTGCATGTGCACTAACCTAATCTATATAGAAAAAGTATTTGGAGATAGGAGATACGGATTGCCTAAATATCTACATATTCTCCGCTCAGTCCATAGCGATCAGACAGGACAGAACTAGGTACCCATAGATAAGTATAGAGAGGTATAGAGGTAGGTACTCTATCCATTTAATTGGAAGGCTGTGGAAAAAAAGTAAAAAATCCCGAAGCTTACAGATACAGCAATAGTACGTAAAACCAAAGTGTATGTCTGTTAATGCATGAGTTAAGGAAAAGTAGGTTAGAAATGCACTGCTGTCTACTAGCACACAACTCACAAGTTAGACTTGAACTCTCTTCCCAGTTTCAGCACAGAGCACAGACTATTATATACATACGGCGATTTGGTTGCACGTAGAATTGCACTTTGCAATCTGCAATTTAGTTCCTTTGTATGCATGGATGTGTGCAAAAATGTGTGAGCATACTTACTTTTAGTGTAGGTAATATTATCTTGTTGGCATTCGCTAAAGATACTGAGGGACTTTCCACTTATTAAGTCAGAATACTACGAGCTCAATTTTATTATCAATTAAGTAGTATACATGTACATGCACCTAGGAAGTTCAATTTATTGCCCACTTGCAAAGGCTGAGAAAATGGCCCAAATGCCATGTTAAGGCTCCCTATACATTTTTTGAAACGGCAAATAAATATGGCGTTTTATACTTTTTAAAAGCGTTAAATACCATTTTATGCCGTTGTAATAGCGTAAACGGGTAAAGTTTTAGCACTTACTAGAGACTCAACTCTCAAGTTGCACGGTTTTTAAAACAGGTATCTCAGGTATGATTAATGAAGTTTTGCTTGTTGTTTAAAAAGTAACTCTCGTGCTTTTCTGGCTACTAACATATTTGTCGAACCTTCTTATTAAAAAAGGCTCGCAATATAATTAAAATTTACTGCCAGACATAATATTTGAAAAGCCCCTGGCAATATTACATGTCGTACTGGCTTGGGCAGACAAAATAGCAAGTCAAGAAGTAAAAGCTAGCAACCAGCCAGCCAGCCATCTTTACTTTAGGTTTAGCAAAAACCAATCCAACGCCTTTGCCATTTTTTTTATTTCAGTTTGCAATGCCTTCATCACAGTTGTATCTGTCTCTCCGTCTGTCTCTGTTGCCTTCTAGAGATAATTCTTGCTCTTTTTTTTTTGGTTTGCACAATCGAATTGCCATTGCAATTTGTACTGCAACGGCATCGCATGGTCCTCTGTGACTCTCTGCTTGTGACTGTAACTCTCTCATTTCAATATTTTCAATGCTTTTAGCTGTCTTGCACATGCATATGTCTATACTTATGGAGACAGTCCAACGCATCTCATTAGCAAAACTATAAAATACAGATAATGTGCGTCTTTGGGTCGTTATATCAGCTTATTTTCAACTTCAACTGTTTCGTCCCTACATTTTTTGTCTTTTTATTTCCATAGTTGTTGTATTTATAGCACTCTCGTTACTTGGCTGCTTTGATAGATATAAAATGTACCTAGTAATAATAGTAATTACTCAACATGTAGTTAGGACCAGTACTAAAGGATAGGTCCATTTGTACCGCATACATTTTTGCAGACATCTGCACAACAACTGTTTTTTTTCTTTCGTGTCAACTCCAGCAGTTTTTTCCCAATACAAAATTAAAGTTTTTTTTTTCACGCCTGCTGCTGTGGTATCAGTAGCACTCTTTGCCTTTTGCACTTTTCCCTCAATACTATTATTCCTTGCCAATGCAAATAATGTAAATTATGGAGCAGACTGACAAATGAATTATTCTCCATGATTCTTAAAATCAAGATATGTAGGTATCTTTTGATAATTACAATGAAAGCGAAACTTCTAGCAAGTGTTTTTGTGACATTTTTAGGATCTTTGGAATTTTTTTTGTAGGATTTTGGATTTGAATTTGGAAATCCACTGGGGTGCGCACTACTTTTTCAGTATTTATTTTATTATTGGTGACCTGGTTGACCCCGAAAGAGCTACTAAAGTTAAAACACGCTTACTAGGTTCCTTCATAGAAAAATACTAAAATCTTAAACATTTTTCCACTAAGGGGGGCTGAAATGTTGATTTTAAGGGTTGCTCTAAAGATATCGACAGTAGATATCGATATATTGGCAACTATACATGTATCTTTATGACATATGCACGCACACTTTGATGATTGGAAGCTGATTTCACTTGTACCAAACAGTATGTGAAAATCTCAAAAGGCGTCGAAACGATCAAAAAAAAGTAACTCTCGGGTAAAGAATTCCCAGGATAATAAAAAAGCCAATAATATTTTCCATGTATTTTCTCAAAATTTCCCTGTACACGTTTTTTTTGACAGCGGAACTTGTAGATAATTTGGTTAAGGAGTTGTGAGGTGACTGACCCAAATTTATTCTACTCAGCAAACTGCTCCATAGACATTGTAGGTACTATAAGGAGTTTCCCAATTTGTCAACCTTTCAAAAGATGGATCGTTTGAGCACCAGCTTTTCATAAATATTGCCTTGAGCCAAATCTTAAGTAATAAAAAATTGAACAGCCAACTGATATAATTGATAGTATGGCCAAATTTGCAATAAATAAAATCCGTAGTTGCGTGAGTCCCATTCGGAGATTCGGACTGTCGTCGTCGTCCAAGGGGCAATAGGTAGGTCAACACTGTCATCTGCTGGACATTTAGGTCAATCCAGGTCAATCCGAGTTGACATCCGGTACTTGATGGTGATGGCATCGGAATGTCATCAGGATATATACTCTTCTCTCCTTGTAAAGGGACCCAATCCGGGGTTGTGGGAGTTAGAATCCGTTTCCAGTGATGATAGGAGGTCGGCTATATGGCCATAGGGAAGGCGGGCGCAAAAGGCTCCTTGGAAGAATCAAGCCTTTACACCATGGCAAGTAACAGTCGTTGAGTGCGAGTTGGGAGGCATTTGAAATGCGCATCTCTGTCCATTTTGCTAAAAGTTTTCGTGTAGAGAGAGACTTTTGCCTCGTCGCTCTCTCGTTCTGCTCTTCTACGTTGGTTGGGTCCCACTACAGGAATAAATGAAAAAGAGAACAGACTGACTGGTTTAGTGTTGACTTGGAAGTGGAATTGGAATATTCACAAGAGTACCCAACAGTTCACTCACACACAGAAGACACGCAGTGGCTCTCTGAGCATCTATAGCATTGCCGTACCTCACTCAACTCACTTATTAGTTTTTGGACACAACCCCACACACACACACACCACCATCATCACTGTGTGCCGAACCTAACCTATCCACCAGACAGACAACTTAAAACTTTTTCGCAAACGCCAAAGCCCAAGCCAAAGCCCAACAACCCACTATATACCAACTACTACTCCCTACCTACTACCTAACTACAGCTCACTTTAACTTTTTTTTTAACTATGTTATTATTATACTGAGCTCATACTGATAGTAATGGTAGTAGGAATGGTAGAGAGACGTAGCTGAGGCTGGTACATAATATTTGTCTTTTTTTTTGCATTATAGATTATAGTGCAACGTATTGTGTGAGGGCGACGACTTCTTTTTCCCATTCTACATATAATAATTCCATCCTCTCCCAAGTTCAGCATTCAGCACTGGTTTCCCCGTCCGTCCGTCCGTTCGTCTGTCAGTCTGTCCGTCTGTCTCTCTGTCTGACTTTTTTTTCGACTAAGGCTTACTAGAACAAGTACAAGAAGAGTACTACAGTTTTAGATATTCCCAAACATTAACTATACATGTTTATGTAGGTATTTACTATCTGTATTTTTATTATGTACTTACTCGAGAGACAGCAGTTAAATGAACGCACCTTACCGTCAATAGAACTATCAGCTCTAGTAGTACAAGAGAAATAAAAAACAAAATAATACACATTGAAACACTGAACACTGAATGTTGAGTTGAGAATCTCATGTTGAATCAAATTGTGTCCTTCCCATCTTCCCCTGAATTGTCAATAGTTGGCTCATTGGTGCTGCGAAAGGATTTTGGAATTTATGGACAAACACCCACACATACACGCACAACATTCTAGTGGTTTCTCACTAAAAAATAACTAAACATCCTCGGGTTTTAAATTAATCTCCCATTTGCCATTTCTTCTTTCTTTCCCAGTATTCAGTATCACTATTAAATAACACTCGTGAGCCCCAGTGCTTAGATTTCTCGACGGGTATTTTTTAACTTTTTAACTGTTAGGCATTACACCTACCTACATTACTTTTGAGCGGATTTTTTTTCGTCGCCTCCGGTTGTTTTGCCTCTCAGGTATTTTGTAACTTTTTGGACATGAAATAATTGTTGGACACACGTGAGCGAGCTGGGACACATTTCGTCATTCGTGAACGGTAAACCTATGAACTATCGACTGTGCAGTTGTGGCCAGTAATCAGTGAACTTATTAACTTTGAACTGTGACATGTGAGCAAGAAGAGATGCTATTGTTGAATCCGGTTTTTTTTTCGAGAATCTGATTTCGATGTCTTAATTCGAGATTGGAATTTCGATCTCGAGTCCGTCGTGGGTGTGCTTTGTATCAATCTATTTAATTACTTGTGTGGAAATACTGTAAATATTATTCAGCAATAATTATTGTAAACTTCAAACGGCCAACAGAACACTCAGAGCGCCCGCAAACATTCAAAACAAAATCTTAATTCTCTGCTCGTTGCGTTTTGCGTTCCTCCATTCTTTCATCGTTTTTCGATGCTGAACTTTTTTTTATTATTAAATTTTATTTATTTTTTATATCGTCCATCGCTCATCGTGATCATTACCTCTCTTGCCTCCATTCTTCGAGCTAGAGGATGACAAGTCTGTACTTCAATTTTGTATGAACGCCAAACGGTAAGAATTTTAAGTCTTAATTTCACTTGTCGTTTTAGGGGGCATCATTGTTTCAATTATTTTGTATTTTTTAAAATTTTGGTGTGCTCTTCCTATGTATGTATTTTAGTAAGGTGCATCGCCAATCGTTCATCGTGGTTTGTACGTTTAAAAAAAGTAAAATATCGAAATCGAAATGTTTTGCTGTTGTATGTAGGTATGTACATACGTAGCGTCAGTGCAGTACCTGTTGTTTTAGAAGCTATGCGAGTAACGGCTTCCATTTTTGGAAAACGTGGACGTCATCTTTTTAGAATTTTTTCAGATGTTCTAATTCTGTTTTTTTAAAAATAATTTGGGTGCAACTAGGTATATTGAATTATGTAGGAATAGTTTCAAAATGTCGGGATTGCATTGTGAATAAAAGTAAAGTGGTAAGGCGTGGTACGTGACTCTACGTTTATATAAGTGTGGGTCGTGGTTCAATTTCAGGGTGTTCATTGAAAATACATTGAGTTCTGTTAGAAAGGGATTATGTGTTCGAATCGTGAATTTGTTTTCAGATTTCTGAAACGTGATTTTAATTTAGTTGCACAAAACTCGTCGAAAGGATCCTATTCCTAACAGATTACAGAGCCTGATGCCTAGTCTGGTACTGTTAAATGAATGTAGCGTAGAGTTATTTGCTCAAAATTAGTGGTTACGTAATAATAGTTATATAATAATTATATTTATTTTGCAGACCGTCAGGCTTCCAGTCATTAGCTAATAATAAAGAAGGATGTAATTCTGAAGGCTGGCTTAATGTAAAATGAAACTTTGAATTCTTAAACTGACAGATTGACTTTTCATACTTGGGGTATATCAACGGTATCCTTTAGTAGTTGGTAGTGCTAAATTGGCTTGAAGAATTTCTCATTTATTTGGGTAACCGGAACCAGAAGCTTGATCATGGATTACTGTATACGTATTTGCTCGAGCATTATCTGTATGTACATTAGGACATGGCCAGGTCATGTAAGTATAGTTACTTAGTTATAAGGATATAATTTCTAGAATCCAAAATATTCTTCAAGTCCGCAAATATAAAATTCGTCGCCGTTCATTCAGTTTTGGGTTCTTTCTGACTCTGACTAGGGATTGATGAGCCGGTAGACTAGATGATGTATTCATGAGCTGAAATTCATTGAGACTTGGAGTGCGGGCTTTACTAGACTACTGTCGGTGTAAGGGCTCTTGAAATTGGGCTCGCTCAACTCAACGTTTTTCATTTCAATTCATTGAAAAGAAATTCACTTTCATGGTGCTATGTGAATGAGAGCTGGGTGTGGATAAAGGATCTGTTCAAAGTAAAAAGATAATTGCTAAACGCTTACAATCCCCCCAAAGTATAATATAGTCTAGCACTCTCCTTTCATCCAAGAGTGTCAAATTCAATGAGTTTTATGTTAATTGTGGTAGATTCTACCTAAGACCGATTTCTGTAATTCAAATTTTCAAGTGTATCGTAATAGCGTTAGTACCTCACTAGATATTGTTAAAATAATAATTGGCGTGCACTAGAAGTAATATTTTAATACCGATTTAAGTTTACAAATCGAGTGTGTTTTTAGAATGCCTAATTTTTAAAACGAGCTTTCAAAATTGTCTCTTTGCCTACAGTTAAAATATTCCTAGCGATAATTTACGTCAGCAATATACCTAGTCAATTGTCAGTAGTGTTAATTCCTTTCTTCTAGAATTTTCTACACAGTTATGTAAGTAACATTTCGAAACTAGAAAACTGTTGCAAAACTATTCAGGATTTAGATTAAGACATATGCATAAAATACATGCAGATACCGCAGAACTAGACAATTAATTCGCATTTCCAATTATAAATCTATTTAAGTAAAAGCTTTTAGTTTCTTGTATAGAATTCGAACAATTCTTCTATAGAAATAGACCAATTTTTATGCACTTAATTTACGGTTAGTGAGTTAATTGCAAACGTTGGCTGGTGTTAGTAGCACTGCATCGGTTTGAGGTAGTTATGGAGTAATTTACTAGTTAGTGTCATTTTTATTTATTAAGCTACCTGCGTGCAAGCTTACCCTTAGAATTTTTGTTTTATACGTACCTACGTAACATACTACAGGTTTGATACAAGCTGTCGGATTTGTAAGAGTAGAACCAGTTCCAAGGACCTATCATTTGCATGTATGTAGGTATTTAATTATATTTGTCCATTATATTGTTCCGTAGCTCATTGGACCCATTAATTACATGTTAGAATGCTGTTGTATGTTATGTTGTATCGACCCGATCTGATTATGCTATGCCAATAAACAAATGTCTTTAAATTGAATTAATTCAACCATTTCCTAATCCCAGCTTCCGTATAAAACCAGTTTAATTTTCTAAATGGATTAACTCATTTACTATTGATGTATGAGTTTGATATTTAAATAAGAGTGACAGGGTAGTAGTTACTTATCCATACCAATGCATACGTAAGTCACAAAATACAAACATTGTATAATTTTATTATACATGGTGCTGTCGATCATTGGGTAAATTATTTAAGCTCCATTTCCTTTCCCTGCACTACAAGATTTTCTAATATTTTTTTGCGTGTACAATAAAACCGCACCACTTCCACCAAAAATATGTTATGTGTGACTTGCAAATATTACGCCATTCGGCATTCTTTAAAAAACGTAAATGAACAAATACGTCTAGGTCTACGTTTTAAATAGTACCATAGTCTTGTTTAATCTATGGAAATGATAGTGTCAATTTTAAAATTAATTATGAAATAATTAATTGTTTGCAATATGGGTGCTGGAGCAAAGCAAACTTTAAGGTGAAAAGTTTAAAATGTGTTGCCTCAATTTTCAAGCAGTACATATATTCAGAGTATCTAATTAGTGCTAATTACGTCTCTATAACATGCACAAAAACCCCATGAAAGTTTAGTTTACATTTTTTTAAAGCTGGGTGTAGTTATATGTGAAGCCCATTTCGAAAATTTTACTTTTTGGAAGTATGTCTACAGCTGCAGAGCAGAAACTTACACATACCTACATAGACACAAATAGCTGGCCATGCCAAGCAGATTTGTCCTTTGAGAATTACATGTGTAGATTTGTAGATCGAGGACGGACCAGTTAATTATATTTGTTTGTGTATAGGAATGTGTATAGGAATCCAATCCAGACTAGGTATATCAGTAGTACTCCAGGAAATTGTCAACATCATCCTGTATACATGTAGTAAGCTTGTCTCAAGTATCATGCTTCCACTCGACTAAAAGTTTGCCCCTTTAGTCCCTTATTTAGGTACTTTCCGTATGATCGGGTGACCAGCACGCTGCAGTATATACATACACTATGACTATAGGTACCTACGATTTATAGTGTTTGAATGGGCGTGATTACATACATACATAGGAAAGGGTATGAGTATGCCTAGCTTAAGATTGTGATTGTGTAGTAGATACGGATCTGACACACAGAGTAACTCGGGCGAACAAAATAACGTTTATTAAATCCGCGAAGAATCCGCTACGGCTTGAGCTCGTGGTCGTTCTCCTAGTCTCGTCGTTGTAATAATATTTGTATGTGACTACTCATCGAAAAGTAGATTACATACTCACTCAACTATTCTATAGAATACCTATGGAATAATGGAATAGCAAAAGAATAATATACGAACTGACCAGCTGGAACCCTGTAGATGTGACTTCAAATACATATTACACGTCAGTTCGGTTCGGTTTGGTGAAAAGCTTTAAAATACTGCCTCAAAAATGGTCAACATTCGTTCACGTACTAATGTTTTTAAAAATTACAACAAAACATTTCCAATCCAAATCCAGTCATGGACAGACTTAATTGGCAGAGGTAATTGTCAACAGATGCGATATTTTACGCCCTTTTTAAACCGTAAAAAAATCCTATTTAGAATTCTCGTCACTTTTTTAAATACTAGCTTCATACTATGGCTAGGTATATTTGCAACTTCAACTTAAGAAAAAAATGATCTCAAATGGTGAGATGTCATATTTGCCAATCCCCCAACATTCGTTCAGTTCGGTTGCTATTTGGCTATCTATCTGGACTATGCTCTGGTCTGGTTCTGGTCTGGACTGATGGACTGGACGGACGTGGACAGTTTTTATGTCTTATATAGAGATAGGCTTCTTTGCATGGTTCTTTTTTCTCTCGTTTTGATCTCACTCAATCGATATAGACTGTCTAGACCTCGAGAGTCCTTTATCCGATCATCACGATTTCTTGCAGTCTTGGATGTCGATGATGGGATGCCGCCTGCTGTTGCTGTGGCTGCTGCTGCTGCTGCTGCTAGTGCTGGCCGAGCCGATGGCCGGACGGACACAAGCAGATCATAAAGGATCTTTTGCCATCTTCTCTTTATATATGAGAGTAGATAGGTATGTTATATAATTACCTAGTGATATATATGTATATTTATAGGGTGACATGGTCACATGTATACCCATATCCTTTTCCTTTTCTTTACATCTGCACTACTTTCAGTTTCACAGTCTTTCAGTTCAACGTTCATCCAGTAATTTGGTCTTGTACAAATTAAGTTTTTGCTCTTTTGCTCCCGTATGTATCGCGTGTGTTGGCCGTACATATACGCTTGTAACATCAAAATCAAGTTGACATTTTTGTTACAATTTATGGATGTAACCTACAGACATCTGAGTCCGTAGGCTATCTCTGTCAGCATCAGCACATAGCCAAATGTATAATTAAATGTACATGCTGGCAATTCGTCTCATCACTCGTCACTCTTCTCTTGTCCAGGACCGTCGGATTCCCCGTCTCGTATGTTCTTCATGCCTGTCATATAATTTCGTGTATGTTACACAGTCACATACCTTACTATGCTATGTGAGCTTGTTTCTTTCTCCTTCGTTATGTTATTACCTATATAATTTATAAAATCAAACCGGATACTGTAATGGTATATACCTACCTACCTACCAACATGTGTTATACAGTACTGCCTACATACATAGGTATGAACATATTTCTTTGGTGTTATTGTTGATTGGTTGAGCAATAAATTTCTGGGCAGTATCTGTAGCTACACGTTTGTAGTTAGTGTTTCACTTTTACAGAAGACGGCTATGACAGATAAAACTACATGTGTAGACGTGTAGCTATAGCTACAAAATTAATAATAATACTGGTCAAGTTCAGCATCACCAAGCTACCCGGTCAAAACTAAAACAAGAGCAAGTGTTGTTCCTTAGATAGTATGTGTCTCTAATTATGTTTCTATAGTTGGATGTCCATATCAGCGCATCGGTGAAGAACCATTGAGACGCAAGTCCAGCTTCCACCTCACTTGAAGGCTTTTAAACCAATTTTGTAATAGCAGTTTTACTATTTCAAAAAAGTGCAAATATCCTTTTTATACATTTTTGAATAGCGTAAATAGCAGTTTTACTTTTTTTTTGAAAGTGACATTTTACATATACACTTTTTAGAATGGTGTAAATAACAGTTTTACTAGTTTTTACAAAGTATAATACCACTTTCACACTTTTGTGGGCAGTGTAATTAGCAGTTTTACTATTTGTAAGCAGTGTAAATATACTGGTTTTGCAGTTTTTGCAAACGAAGGTAAAAAGTTAATTGTTGGGACTTTGGTCAAAATGACATGACAGGGACGCTGGAATATTGTCACAATGCTTTTAAGCAGGGACTGGATTTATCTGACAAAGCTTCTGCACCCTCGATATATGTATACATAGTAGAATGTGTGTATGTATCCTATCCCTCATGCTTCCTTGCATTCTTCCCGTGTCCCGTATTGGTTACCTATCATTATTTTTGTCCACCGTTGTTTGTTTATTTTCTCCTCCGAGAAACTCTCTCGAGTCCGCCACGCTACTGTCTATGTGTTGTCTCTGTTATTGTTTTGGCTCAGGATCAGTTACTTTTTTCCTCCTCTCCTTTCCTTTTACATCACATTGACAGTGACAAATGAGGAGCGAGATAGAGAGACAGAGAGAAGCTACATAATCTAGATATATATCGACGTGTCTTGCGACTTCCAAGGAGCAAAACATGCTGTCTTCATTTGTATCTATTGCTTAAGTAAAGCCTTCAACATGTACAAGTCAAAGTGTTCAATTTAAAATATTTGCAAGATAAAAAAAACCTCTTAAATAAATAAAATACAGGTAAAAATAGAAAGTACCTATCTACAGAGACGGACTGCGAGTTCTCAGAACTAATATACGCGTAATTAAAGCATGGAAAATGTCATCACATCCTAAATTACGTACCTACTATTTTTTTTAAAGGTGGTAGATACAAAACGTGTTACGAATCTCTGCAGTGTCGCATACTTCTTTAAAACTGGGTAATGTCGAAGTTGTAATTGCATGATTGAAAGTGAGTTCAGATTCAGAACTACCACTTAACAGATGTGTAGTTGCTTATTTAAATCTATATTCGTTCTGTCTGATATTAATTACACATTTGGGGTATTTTATCTGTATTGACAACTCACAACTGTCATTATTTTAATGGAGTTTTGTAATTTCGTAAATTGAGAGCCCAGTGACATAGTTATATGTACATGTCCAACCTAAAAATGTTAAAAGTGTAATAACCCACAGACTGGTGGTAGAAGAAGAAGAAAAAAACCTTTTATTTCCCCTATAACTGCAGTGCTGATAGATTTGTACTTGTAATAACAAGACAGTGAATGCTTAGGACGGGAATTAGTAGGTACATAGGCGTTATACGGTTGAAACTTATATTATTTGAGGCGTTAAGAAAGCGAATTACATCGTGAGGGAGATGTATAAGGTAAAGTGTGGCGTGGTAAATGTTTATCCTTGGAATTAGAATTATAAGAAAGGCTCTGAGCTCTCTGTACTCTAACTGTAATTTAGTACATACATACACGGTGTTGGCTTGAATATTCTAGTGGATGAGGTCAGGGGAGTTCAGGTTGCCTGGTTGGATCGGAATAGACAAGAAGTTAGAAAAAGCTTTATACACACACACACACACACACAAACCATCCCATCCCATGCCATACCGTGACATCCCAATCCATTAGGTTTGTTAATCGTTTCACTGCAATTCCCGACACATTCTTGGCACGGTGGAAGTGGCACAAACGTGCTACAGATCTTTGCTCTACAAATTCCATTTCAAAACTCCACTCTCCTCAGAACTCTAACCCAATACCAACATCACATAGCAGCACCTACATAATACAGTCACACACTGTCTCTACACACAAAATAAATTTAACCCAAATAAAATTCCTCGCAAAAAAAAACGAGTGACAGGACACCGAATCTCAGCCCAAGTCCGTCACCTACCGAAATTAGGGAGGCATCTACACAGATTCTACTTTTATGCCTACTTTTTTTTAACGTTTTTACTTTTAAACGTCGTTGTGAAACTTTTCAAAAAATCAAACAGGTGTAACTACTCTTTCAGACAATGTAAATATATAAAGCATTAGAAGACATTAGCGCTTTTACAGGTAGAATCGTGTAAACCGTAAAGATAGCCCTTTCTGCTTTTAAGTAATAAACCAACACCAGTACAGAATCAATTTCCTTCCTCAATTCTTAATGCTTTCGTTCCCACCTAAGGCAACTCTCCATATATACGTCTATAGTTGTGGCAACGCTTCTATTGAGTTGTGGTTGGACTGGCTGAAAGAAAACTATAAAAAGGTTCACCCTGGTCCTGGTTCTGGTTCTGGTTATGATTTGCAAAGGAAATGTTTCTAGGTTTATGCTGGGAAGACACCGACATGTATGTGCGTGCATGCATACATACATATCCGCTAAGTACCCAAGTTTAATCTGTGATCGAAATGATGAGAGAAGAGAATTTAATTATTGTAATTGCTTCTCAAAGTGTTGTAAAGCAAGAGGAAGAGCAGCCCAGCTACAGCTACACAGCTCATTTGTTTAAGCTTGCAAAACCTGGGTTAATACTCTATATTGTGTAACATCCTATTTCAAGTTTATATAATGCTTGTTTGCTATGCTGAGTGTGATTACTTTCTGCTCAACATCAACAGCAGCAGCAGCTTGATCGTCCTTGCTCGTATACATACATATCTCCTCTAGTGTACTGATCGGAATCGGAAACGGAGTTGCGAAAACCGACAAAGGGACTCAGACAGGGAAATATTGGTTAGCTTGGTTGCTTCGTTGAGACTCCATCCATTTTCATGGATCTGTCTAGAGCTCTGTCCTATATAATTATGTAGACTGTGCTATAGGACTTCGTGGACCTATTTGATATATTTTATAGCTTCATAAAGATGTACGTGTATACCTATATATATAGTTATATATTATTATGACTATAGCCGGGGCTCAGACGGAGGTCTTGTTCCTTTGTGAAAGGAAAACCGTATTCCGCCTTCCCTTATATTTTATTTCTTCCAATTCTCAAGCACTGAACACATTATGATTATATCCATCCATCCACTTATCTATACACAATGTTATTAGTCTCACTCAAAAAGTATAAATATATATATATATATTTATTATTGTATTTTGTATTTTCTTATGTGTTCCCTCGCTTCAACTTTTCTCGGCAATATATTTGTGGAGGGAATACAGAGGTATCTTTAAGCATATTTTACAGATGTATTACTTTTACCTATATCTAAAGGACCGATATAAGAAATATATTTACCTATACAAAATCCATTATTATTGACGACTGTGGTAGGAAATTACGAATGGCGAGCAAAACGTGGTATCTACAGTCTAAAAACAAACCAGGACCAGAGATAGGAAAGCCTACGATTCAAAGGACACAAAACCTGTTGTTTACACACCTTTACTTACATGTAGATGTGAACCTACACTTGGAGGAAAATTGAAGTTTTGCACCAGTAGTTCTTGCAAAATGTCGATAGAAGCTTTTGCACTGTCAACCGAAAAATTTCCTATAATTATACTATACTAGTAGGTAGGTCTGTACTCTGTACTTTGTCTATGTACCTTCGTAGTGGTATACTTGAGTGCATAGCGTGTCTTTTGGTATTTCTATATCAGAATTTTACGAGTTTAGCCCCGACAGAGTACAACTAGTGGGGTAGGGATGAAAAACACGGAGCTCAATAAAATGTTGCCACTAACATGAAATTCCAATTCGAATGTTGAATGTCTCCACTACACTAAAAGCACACTGAAAGCATAAAGTATGTAGGGACGGTGTAGTGTAATTTACTTACCCCGTTTAAGTCTTACATAGTAACTCGACTCTTTCTCTCTCTCTGTGTCTCCTTTTTCTCCTTTTAGTTTCCTTCCTCCGTTTCTTTGGCTTGACTTTGGCGTGCTTTTGCTTTCGAGAATTCCAATTCTCATTTCTCTGACACACTGCTCTGCACTGTAGTCTGAAACCGTCTAGGGTTCTACACTGTCGGGCGGTTTTAGCACGTGTATCCATGTGAGCCTTGAGACCATGCCTTGCCATGGTCTTTTTACTTTCTATCCTTTATTCCGTCTCCTATTCCTTTTCCTAGTATAATATAAGTTGGCTCAAGGCAAAGTCTGTGTGTGTGTGAGCGTGTATGTGTGTGTGTGTGTCTGTAGACAGAAACCGGGAGAATAAAATTTCTTCGATCAATAAAGTCTGGTATCCATGTGTGTGTGTTAGACTTAGAGCGTGTGTTTAGTCTGTGTTTGGAATGGGAATGGAAGCTACATATACATATACAAGCTATAAAAGTAGCTACATATACATATATATATGGGCACTAGGAAGGAACCTATCATATATGACGTGATTCAATTTGTGCTAGGGCAAGGCGTTCAAAAAAAGGTACGAATTTTTATTTTTGTGCACTTCCACACACCTTACACATTCCTAGGGCGTTTTGAAAAGGTGTCAAAACTTGAAATTAACGTTTTTGAAAAATGTCAATCCATGAAATCTAAGTTTTCAACAAATTCCAAATATCAAATCGGTATTTAAAGACAGACATTCAAGAAATTCTTTACGTAAGCAAAGCAAGATATTTCCATCTTTAACAAGGGAGTGTGTCACATCATATTTGTAAGGCCCTTTTGGTCATGTCATGTGTAATGCTGCCTATACATTTTTATACAAATTGGCACATATATTATTACGACTGCATGCCTAGAAAGCATATAGTTGTAAAGGAAAGTACAGCGTTAGGACCGCGACCGTCTGTCCGTTTGCTGTATGTATGGTCTGTGTCCTGGTCTGAGCTTTTTTGCACACACATGGCTACTAGTACATATATTATGCCATGCAATGCAATGCTATTATCAACACAGCCTTTGAGTCTCGTCTACTCAGTTTAAATGACTAGAGCAGGAACTTACCATTACTAACCCAGCCCTGAAGAGGAGAATTCTTAACTATGTAGGCACTATAGTATGTATTCTCTGAAGAGGCTTTGTAGTTTGCTGCTTTCTGCTTAGTGTCTAGTTTTGTCTGCATTTACAAATCTAAAGTCTACAGTTTCTACACAATTCTCAGAGTTCTACACCCCAGTTCCAGTCCTTGGTATGCATGGAAGTCACATTTACATCTATTATTATATAGGTAGGTGCAATTATATGCGATTGGTACATAGCTATTAGATTATGTTGAGTTTGGTCTAAACTTGGACTTGGACTTGGATTTCTGTATTTCTCTTCAGTGGGTTCCAGGGTTCTTTGTGCTTTTGCTGGAACTGAATTTGCATGTAAAACCGTTCAAATCAGAGTCGCAGGGCAACAAACTATGCTACTTTCTATGTATGTATACTGAAGGATGTATGTATGTATGTATAGTCTAAATGGAAAATGTAATGGGTGCAGGAAAATAGGGTTGAACTCCACTGCTGCTGCTGTGTAATATATAAGTTATAAACAGTGTATGAGAATTTGAAACTTGAAATTCTCTTTTCCTTTTCATCTTTGACAGACTTTCGTCTGTTGTCTGGGACACTGCACTACTGCCTTGTATCGTATGCTAAGGGGCCGTACAAATGTGAAGTTATTTCATTTGAGCTCATAAAATTTAATCAAAATTACTAAGTCTTTTTTTAAAAATGCATGTGACGTGGATCTTATATGTTATAAAAATACCAAATTAATGCTTTCACAACAGCGCAGCTTCTAAACATGGGATCAAAATTCTAAAACGAAGGTGCCCACACATTTCAAATAACGACAAATCTATGTATGGGTAGGTAAATATTTAAATCTCCTTCAACATCCTGTGCAAAGTCATCTTTGCAAGGTCCCTCAACTACACAGTGTGTGACTCTATAGCGTCTAGCCTGGTCTGCCTGGTTGGTTACTATGCTATGGCGTGGTCATGATGGTTATGGTAGGCTGTGGAGTTTCTGTTTCAATTTAGTTATAAAATAAGTTGTAGTATAAAGTCGCGTATGAAAATGACAGGGATATTAATATGATATCTCGTGAGTCGCTATTGGGGAATTGAAGTTTTCTCCAGATTTACATGTGTAGTTTGTAAACCTTCAAATAATCTTGTTCTTGTAGACTTCCAGATCCCTTTTGCCCTGCTATTGTGGCTCTGGTTTCTGGTCCTGGCTTCTTTGCCCATGGTTTCTCGCTTTTACTTTTACTTTTATGGGCTAACATACAGAACAGGGCTCGAGAGTAAGTACGCTATGCACTTAACACAGAAGCAAGCTGGGCAATACTAAATTGTAGGTATTTTACTACTGTACTTTGAATGTTGTACTTGGGCTTTCTATAGATTCGTATTTTAGATGTTCAAGGTATTATATCAGTGTTCTAGAATACTCTTCCCTTGGTTTCGTTCCATGTAGATTGACATTGCATGGCGATGTATCTATGGAACTTTGAATCTGTTGCTGCTCACAGTACATAAGTCAGTCTGGTATGCACGGACCTCACAATATGGCAGGTACATACTTGGAGGCGTTTCACTTTACCTTTACTCCATAAAACCTTGCTGGAGATGTAAAAATATTCCTTGTTTTTGGTCTTTTACAAGTTTAGTTTGTCGAGTTAATTGCTTTTCCACTTTATAAAACTTAAGTGATAGTGATAATATGTTGCTTTTTCTAAAAACATGTACCTAACTAGCACATTATGTAGATGATATGTACTTTTTAGAAGAGCAAGGCACGCTTTGCAACACACTCAAAGGATCCGATGTCTTATAACGTGTTCTGCACTTTTTAAAAAAGTTTAAATCAACGCCTTGCTCAGCTTTAAAACGCCAGTAACCTAAAGCACCTTTCAAAGGAAGACAATTATAGATGACTTGTTTGGGATTTTTTAACACATAAATAATGCGTTTATCCAGGCTTTGAATAGCACAAGAAACGTTTTACCACTCATAGAAACGAGCAAAAAATTGTTGTGTATGTTTTTACCAGATTCACTACATCCCAAATTGTATGATTCAGCGTTTTTGTACGCATAAGCCTTTCTTTATTGATGTTTATGTTTATGGTAAGCAGATACTTATGTGAAATGAAATGTAGAGACGGATCCTTCAAGCGTCCGTTTGCCATTTTTTTTCTTTTGCTACTGCTACTTTCTAGCACGGTATGGTAATGTATAGTATGCAGGCTCAGCATATTGAGGGCTTGCGGGATCCTAATTTAATATTTTTTCCCCGAATCGGAATGCCTATTCTGATTATGAATATTGCCCCTAAACTAGGAGCTACGAGCAACTAAATTAAACCGTAGAGTGGGCAAGATTATACGTGTATACATTTTGGGGTTAGAATATATAGTAACTTTAATTCTTTCAACTTGCTTTTGCTCTGAAAAATAAGTTTTATAAACTTGTTTGTGGGGATTTAGGTTTAGGATTTAAACGAGGTATCTGTCTGTGTACATAGTGTAGCGAATGGCCAAGTGCTGAGTGGAAATCCCTTTTAGGATTCCAGTTTCAAATAGATTTCTAATTCTATGGGCAATTTTTCTTTGGATTTAGATTTCTCACACGACATTCCCCGGGTAATGTTAATGGAATCCGATAAAAGTAAAATCCTGTATCTTCAGCGTTACAGGGAGGTAGTATGTAGATACAGAGCAGGGTATATGGGGCTATGGATGCATAGGGAAATGGAGATGGGATCGGATGGAAGAAGTTTCTTTGTGTTCTGGTTTGCTCTAGCGATGTGAATTGATGTGGTGATGAATGTGTGCGAGCGGAATAATATAAATTGAATGAATTGATGAATTAGGTTTCTTTAATCGATCTCCGTGTCCTAGGCAATGGTAGGGGTATACATACATTATGAGGAAGTCTAGGGGTCGTACAAATATGACTTGATTGGAAAACTTGTTGAACATTGCTTTTCTAAATACCGTTTGTCGATTTTTCTTAGAGATAAATGCAATTAAATTGCTTCAAAGGTTTTATTTTCATGTTTTGTCAGTTTTTAAAAGAGTTGATTCCAAACTTTGACACTTTTTAAAACCGTAAATGTTTTTTTTACGTCTTTTGATGTTGATGTCATGGTTTGACACTTTGTAAATTTGTTTTATGCCTATCCATTTGAAAGCTTACTTGGACAATTTGTATTTTCTGGAAATGCTTATATTTGATAAAAAAATATTATTTTACCATTAAATGTTAGACTCAGGTCATATGTGCAAAGCTTCGACAACTGTGTTAGCTAATTATGGTATGAGATATTAGATATGTACATCTGTGTACGCATATAGGAAACCCACAATCTGTCAGACATGCTCCAGTACAGAGTCAGACCGGTTGAACAAAATACCGGTACGGGTAGGTAAGGAATGTCTGCAACTATATTACAGTATATTTCCACGATGACACGTACCACCGTTGTATATAACTATGCATGTACACATAAGTATAGAATACAGTATTTATTATTATTCTGTAGTACCTACATAGGTACATACTATTATATGTAAGGACTTTGGGAGAGAAAGAAACGAAACTCCAAACGCGAAACTCGAAACTAGACTAAAAGGAAAATACTTGGAAACATGTATGCTAGAAAAGGCTTCTTTCACTTTCATCAGAATGCCATGATGAAAGACTTGGCTACAGGGGAACTACCACTGTGTGATTATCAAAGTTTGGCACGGTAGAGAACGCGTCCACAAATTACGTGTGGAAGTACATGTGAGGAAGGGAGGAATGTGTAGATTTTGTATTTTAGATGATGTTATAAAACTAGTTCAAAGACATGGGGCAAAAAGATTCAAAAGGTTCGATAATTTCAAACACTACAGTATTTATGAACGGCTTCTGAGCTGCCCTTCTATGTTCTTCTGTCTTCTCCCAACAAGTTTGCTTTTAAGTAGGATTTTTACAAAAAAGTGCAAGAATGTCTCAATACCCTCATGCACTGTAATTATTAGAAAGAGAGTGAAATTTTTTTCAAATGCAGATTTGTTTTATCAGTATTTTTCTTGGAAATCCAATGAAAGTGATTGTAACTGTAGGGAACACAAGTTCTTGGAAACAAACAAACACACAAATCATATTAATTTGTTTTCTCCAGTATATCTAACATAAGAGTATGCAGTGCCTACAGATACACACGTACTTACATGTATGCATTTGTGGTGATTGGGTCTAGTAATAGATTTTTTCGAAATTATTTGCCGATTTCGGAAATTATTTTCAAATAAAAAATCAACGAATATTTTTCGAAAATTCAGTCGTTGGTAAAATATGTCTAGATAGGGGGAGACGCAACTGATACTAACAGCTTTTATAGTATAATGTAGCTTATATGCCACTGTTAAAATTAAATATTACCTAAATTTAAGCCTTGCTTCTTTTGCTAGGTTAAAGTTGAATTTATGAAGGCCAAAGCTTTGGAGAGGCAAGGACATTGTATAACACCCTTTGTATTCTCGTTAAGGTATCACACACTGTGGAAATTTATGAGCTTCATATTTTAATTTACTCTGTCGTTGTGAGGAGAACTCTCTATACGCATATATTTAGGACGATATGTTCCTATACCAAACTACGAAGCCCAGCCAAAGGCTCACATTATATAATCTATCTTGAAAATCTCCTCATCCACTTTTTTACTTTTTCCCATGCAGACGCTCTCGGATACTTCATTTTGCCAAAATACTGGGCACTGCCGAAGGATTAGAAGCACTGGGTTTGAGGCTAAAGCACAAAAGCAAGCTGAAGTAGAGCAGATGAAGTAGAACTGTAAAACTTGTTAAATATGAATTCCCATAAATCTTTTGGGCGCTATAATATATTATATGGGGTCTTGAATGCTCATAAATATATTTTACCTGCCGTCCCTATGTCTTTGTCTTTCCTTCTGTCTTGCCAGCCTTATGCTTCCTACTTTCAGCTCTTTTCGCAGGGCGCCACATATCTAATAATGCGCTCCAAATGTTCTATATTGACACGCAAAATTTTGAAAAAATCCCTGCCTTTTTTGATGGAGAAGGATTTCTCAAAATGGCATTGAAAAGCTGGCTTTTAAAAAAGGCGCTAAAGGTTTACTTCTACCGTTTTTAAAACTTAAATTGTCTTATTTACACGGTTTTGACTGGGTTCACCATGGCACTTTTTTTTGTAAAGGCGGAATATATGGGATATCTATAGTTTTTGGTCCTAGACTGAGCCATTCTTTCTTGCTTTTGAGTTCTAATGGCGTTTCCTGATATGATTTATGGTTGGTAATATATTTTTGCATTCTTTTTCTATACGTATATGTATATATGGTCCATGGGTGACTGGGAGACTGAAAGCATGAAGGCAGGATTCGGAAAGGGTGTAGGATTTTGGGGCCCGGAACGTTTTATCAGTAAATACGTTCCCTGTCATCGCCATCATTACTATCGACATCACCATTCCGGTTGATGGTGTTCAAGATTTTGCGTTGTATAGATGGACGGATGCGGGGATGCGACTTTTACAGTTATAGATGCGAAAATCGCAAAGCTCTTACGACAGTGCACAGTTCAGCGTACTTGAGCGTACATTGAAGGTGACGGCGACATTTTAAACGACGATGTAACGATGATTTCATTGGTGACAACCACATCGTTTCCGATGTTAAGGCTGTCGATGTGGTCCCTCGTAAATTTTCAACGACAATATGCAGTACGCTCTGCGTATGTTTCTGGTGAAGAAGCAAAAGGACCCATCCTCGTCACACGAGCGTAGTATGTATTCTGTATATTGGTAGTTTGTTTGATTGACAAAACAAGAGTTTTTGAATGGAATCTCAACACTTTCCATCCACACGAGCCATCCATGAATTATAAATAATTCACAAGACCCGTACTTGAAAATTATTTATAAGTTTTTGCATATTTTTGAAAAGATTCTATACCTATTTTACATCTTTTGGAGAATACACAATATCTAAAAATTATTTTCGAAAGAGCTGTGTCTTAACTGTATAATACGTAGGCTTTTTCTGGGGAAACGAAAAGGCGTCAGCGTTTGAAGAAAGGCTATTTACCTATGTTGCCTCTTCAGTAGCGATATTTTTACTTGTGGGCCATTATATTAGCAGATGGTCGTCTATTTTGCTTTGTACTTCAGTTTTGATTTTCTTGTGGGAGACCCGGGCGCCGCCACGTCCATCGAATACACGAACGAAAGCCTTCAGATATACAACATAATGCGATTTTTTCTTCAAAAAAGCGCCTTATTCTATAAATTCTATTCAAATCAAATTCTACTGTAGATGTACACTGAAAATTCAAATCCAGCCAACCAAATGCACTTGCACGTTCAAACAGAAGCGTATTCAGGTACATACAGGCACTCACAGTGCTATGTATGTGTGAAAACATCTTTTCAAAATGATGTAATTTACAAGTATTGGTCCGATAATAAATAAATTGGCATGAATACATAATTTTTGGTTCTAAGTTCTAACGCAGAGTGACGGCCAATATCCTGTAGTACACACTAAACATTTCTAGATACGCCACTGCGACTGACTGTTCGTTGAATAACAAAATGAAATGGAAATGGAAAAGCAAGCCCCAAAAAAATATGTATTCCACGTGGAAATATCGATACTGATATGAACAACTAGAACGGAATCGGGGGGAAATATCTCAACCAAAAAAGAAAATGAAGACACGGTAGAATCCGAATCAGAAATGGGAGAGAATCACACACGGGAAGTTTGAGCGTGTTTTTTAGTTTTCCTAACATTTTTATGCAACATGTAGACAAAGTCGAAAGTCTTGACTGTTGTCGTTTTTTTCTTTCTTCTACTTCTTTCAGATTTCTATAGTTTTTGTACTTGCTAGGCTGCTAGTTGGTTTGCTTTATTGGTTTCTCATATGGTTTCTCTGTCTTCATGGTAGTGGGAACACATAAAGAGTCTGTAGTAAAAGTGGAAAAAGTTTTTTTCTCCATCTTTTTTTTTTTTGGTTTTTCTCTATTCTGCTGATATTCTATGGGAGTCCAAGACTTAGAGGACATACTGTAATGTAATGCAATGTAATGTAATGGTGTAGCGTAGCGTAGCTTTGGGTAGCAACTATTCAGGGAGCACTCACAAATTACGGCTGTTCTGGGCCCCTTCACTCTCTATATTTGCAGTTTTTAACGTGACCATAAATGGAAAGTTTCCACTGATTTAAACAGAGCCAAAGTTTTTGCAAGTGTAAGTTATAGCAGGCTTGGGATGAGACTAAACTGCAAGAGTATTGTGTCTGGTCTGGCTCAGGGTTCTGGTTCTGGTTTGGTCTAGTCTCACATCCAATGCTTCCTCGACTATCCACTTACTTCTCATCTTTCTACTTGACTTAGGGGTTGCCCGTATATTATAGCATTTGCTGAATTGGCAAAGAAGCTAAAGCTTGAAAAGGGGAAACAGTAATAGTTTTGAGTGTTTCTGTAAACGGCAAAATATCGTTAGATTGTTTGCACTTTCAGAAAGTGCAAAACATTTTTCAGCCTGATTTTCTGACAATATATTTGCAAGGCTCCTTTTCGCAGTATCTACTTGATTTTGCTCGTCCGTGCCGTGACTTGGGCCTTCTTGGTATGCAGTGTACAGTATCTACTACAGTAGACTTGGCTATATGCTCTATGAGTAGATGTCTTGTCTGTCTCTCCACTGTCTGTCTGTCTTGGTTGTCTGGAAATGGAATGCTCTGCGACTGGAACAAAAAGGATCTAGAGACTTCACTAGGATAGCAAAGTGTATTCCTTTCATGCCTTGTATGTAATTTTGTATCTTCCACTACTATCACGACGTTCCAAAGACAAAATCCAAGACACTTTTCTCACTCCTTTTCGAGAGACAGAGAGAGAGAGAGAGTGAGAGAGAGAACGACCCTATGAGAAAAGTGGACCGATCTCAAGATCTCTCCACAAAGCTTCAAATCAAAAATTACGTACATTGCATTTGAAATAACTTGTACATCCCAAAATCTATTTGGGTCCTGAACTCTGGAGTTTGCGAAAAGTACAAAGTAACCAGAAACTAGAACCGTGGGCAAAGAAAATGCCAGAGCAACTTTACTCAAGATTGCTGTTTTATTTTTTACCTGCATACCCGTATTTATTTTGGAAATTCGAATTCGAAAGCCAGGTACCTCCTAGGTAATTTTAAAGTGGTACCTGTACCGATCAAGTTAGGTACCTACATAGGTAACTTATTCTTTGGGGTAAAGTTAGCGCTCAATTAATCGACGCTACCTCAACTGTATGAGTTATTTTGTGTTATTTGGCTATTTAATACAAATACACGTAATACTTTTACAAAGGATGGCTAGCCTAGTCTGTCGATCTGTTTCTGCTGTTTCTGGATTTGGCTGGGGCTACTTACTACAGCTGCTACTTCTTCTGTACTGAAATAAAATGTTTTACTGCAATATGGTTTTAAAAGAAGGCCAATTTCCAGATTTTTGTTTTTAAAAAGTGCGAAATATTCTATTTGGATATTTTTGCAAGGCTCAAAATGTACCGTTGACAAGTTTGACGATGTTGTAAAGGTTCAAAATGATCTATTTACATGATTCTTAAAAGGTGTTGTTGTTGCATTTTATGTTTTAATGCAGGTTTTACAAAGTGCAAAATGTAGATGCTGTTTGTTTGATTTTGAAAAGAAGCACATTTTGTCAATTTGAGTGTTTTGGAAAATATTTAAAATATCCACACATGTTTATTAATTGTGCAAAATGCACTATACTGTACAACCTTTGCTGTCGCTTCTTACTTCTTAAGCTATGCGTTAGGTACATACGGAAAGGCATTGTGACGGATTTGGTCCGGGTTCTATATATAAATAGTATCAGGTGTGTAATAACTCCAGCACTGGGGAAATTAAACTTTGGAATGGTGGAGGGGATTGAAGACTGAAGTAGAGACGGAGTGGAAAACATTACGTTTTGAATGATGATATATTATGAGCTAATAAATCCAGTAGCCGCCACACATTCCCCCACTTCACTTCCCACCGACTCTCATCTCTAGCACTGTAGTCGGCTCTCCTGTCTAGTGTCTGCTCGAGTGCTCTATGTCCGTGTATGTATAAGTGTATGTCTGGGAAACCTTGAGAGTTTCTAGTTTCACATTATGTATAGGTGTGCATCCTGAGTACCGTAAATCTCTTATAGGTTCATGTCTGGGCTTAAAGCATCTATGTCTTCTGTTTTTACCATCTAAATCATGCATTTACAAAAATGGGCTTCAGAGAGATTCGTTTATTGCAAAATCAGGATGATTTTAAAAAATGGATGTTTTGGAAAGTGCTTTAGGGAGAAGCGGATGCTTGTAAAGCCATTTTTGTTGAACTTGCCGTTTCTGAAAAGTGTCTTTACAAAAATTACCGTTACTAAAAATCGTTTTTACAGAAATTGACGTTTTTGAATCCTGTTTCTATAGAAATTAACAATTATTACTAGCCGTTTTATAAACATTGAAAGTTGAAACTTCTGAAAAGTGTTTTTCGAAAAACTGACGTTTTTGAACTGTTTTACCCAAAACATTTCTAAAAATGATTATATAGATATTCGTTTCTAGAAAGCGGTTTCCTGAGCTTGGCACTCGTGAAGAAGTATTTCTTATAAAGAAATGCATGTTTTTGAAAAAGTGTTTTTGTTTAGACTTGAGTTAAATAAAATAAAATAATTTTTATAGATATACTATTCACATACTTAAAAAATAGTATATTAATCTCTACACGCACATCTTGCCGTTCTAAAAAAATAATTTAAAACTTTATTCTAAATTTCAGACACTTTGCGGTGGAAGCCAATCGGAGTTCTCCGGTATCTGCTTGCGTCCATGGTTACTATGCGAAAAAGGCGAAAGAGGAAAGTCAAATGTATGGAAGGAAGCTGGGAGCTTATTTTGTATAATCATCCTGTTGCATCCTCGTTCACTTGAAATCCTGTATGTTCTCCCATGCTCAAAACTGGATGAAAAGGAGAAGGAAAAGAAGGAAAACTTATGACAGTGTAAGTGTAAGTAACTCTTGGAAATTTACTTTCATATCAGTTAAGAGTTCATTCCACCCGAATTCGGATGAACTACATTGTACTCTATGAAGTGCATAATATAATTCACCCAAAAGAAAATAAAAGAAGTACATAGAAGCAGGCAGGGTGTGTGTGTGTGTACTTACATACGAACCTAAACCTAACAACGACCAACTTTTATTTGATTTTATGTTTTCTTACTCTATCGTGTAATTTATACTTTTGTACTTTTTTCCACTCAGAAGTAACTACTTGGCTGGAAGCAGACTATTGGTAGAGAAATACAGACATAGATAAAATATTTGATATTTTTTTGTTCAGCAATTCAGTCTATGAATATGAATAATAAATTTTATAATTACGTAATGTAGTATTTGTACGGAACATGTATTTATATCATCTGTATATAGCACCAACTATTTCCACTATCACTGCAGGCCGTCTCGCCTTTCCAAGATGTTATCTTGAGTTTTATTTAAATTCAAATGGGGGCACCTTTACATAATTCGCAAATCAGTTTTTCAAAACATGGTGGAAATATCACCAAATGTACTATCGTACCGAAAATCTACAATTGGTCAAAGCTTGCAGCAGCAAGCAATTTCGTGTTTCAGTTTTTCGATCAACTGTTCCGTTTTTAAAAAATGTAGTTAAAATCAACTGTTTTGGAAATCGTTTTTAAGGGATAGCAAATCAATTTAAAAAAATATTTGTACTTATAGAAACCTACGTTTTAAATACCGGTTTTTGAATAGAAACTAAACTTGATAATTTTTTGAAATTGCTTCCAGAGGTTCAGGGCAGATAATACGAGATTTACACTAAATCCACACACAAAATATTGCGAATTTAAAAATGCAGACAGTCTATGTTTTGCATTATTTTCAATACTGTGATCTCTCTCTCTCTACTTCAACCTCTTGATCCTAACTGATTCTGTTAAGCCATTAGCTTTCTTCTCTGCTTGTCATTCCTGGGTTGGTTGAATATTTTTGAGCCTAAAAGTAAATCCCTTAATTTCAACCCTTTTTTGCATCATGGCAAAACGGATGCAAATGTAATTTTGTTTTTTTTAACTTAATATTAAAACGTGTATATGTACCTATGCACGTTTGTAGGTTTAAGTATATGGTTCCGTTATATGTATATATCTGCAGCAGTGTCATGGCACACCTTATAAATAAATGGCTTATTATTATAGCATCATTTAGACTTTTTCGGAACTGGGAAACCATAGAGAGTGCTTTAGGAAAGTTTTGATTCTACAAATTAGCTTTTTCAAAACTGTTATAGCTAGAATAATCAACAATTTCATAAACGTTCAAAACTAGTAACTAAAACTTTCACAAAGGTTAAAACTAGAAATTAATGTTTTCAAGATGCTCAAAACTTGAAGCTAATACTTTTAAAAACGTCAAAACAAGAATAATCAACATTTTCAAAAACATTCGAAACCATAAACTAAAACTTTCAAAAAGGTTAAAACTAGAAATTAACGTTTTCAAAAGGTTCAACAAGTGAAGCTAATACTTTTAAAAACGTCAAAACAAGGAATTAACAGTTTAGAAAAGATTTAAATCTGGAAACAATACCGTTTCGAAAAGGTTATTATGCTACTAGCATTAGAATTGTTTTTTCCATCATGCTGTACTGTGTACTGTAATAGTAATCCGTCCGTATGCTCTGCCTCACACAATGTACATGGGTATTATGGGTGTAGGATTTGAATTAACTTTTGTCGAAGTTGCGCCCATGATTTTTGCAACTGCCTTAGTCAAGGGATTCATATCCTTTGATGTATTCAAGGTGGCTTGTCTCTTCTGCTCTGTTCTTGTCTAAGAACGTTTCAACAGCTCGCAGCCATAATATGTGAATTTGATCCGTATCGCCCAAGTCAATGTAGTTTTATATATGTAGGTAAGGTAGCCAGTCCCCAGACAGATTTCAAGAAAAGTAGGTCCGTAGTAAGTCAGCACACACTGTAGTGCTACTATATGGTTATGTATATAATCTCAACGCTACTACTCTTTTACGGGTAACTGGGGGATCGTTCAAATATGATAGGCCTCAAATTGCCATTTAGATTAAATGAAAGCCTGTCACACAATGCTCAAAATAATCAACAAAATGTTCTATGTACAACTCTAAACAGTACAGAATACAAAACTGAGTATTGCACTTTATATAAAACGGTGCAAAAACCATATTTATTGTCGTTTTTTAAGACGTAATAAATGAGTGGCCCTACCAAGTAAATCCTGAATAATAAGTTGAAGAAAGGTCTAGGTATCTCCTCTATAGACTAAAGTCAGTGTCTGGATTGAGTTCCAGCTCAGACAGACACACAGGTAGACTTGAGGGAAGGGCCGGAAGGAAATCTTAGGTGTAATGCTTAGCACTACTCCAGTACTAAAGTAGTAGTAGCACCGTACGAGATGACACACCTAATCTGTTTGTCTGGAATCCCGACTCGACAAGACAAGCTCCGGATTTTCACCCAGGAATTAAATTTAGCTCTGTGTACGGAGTGTATGTGTCTCCTTTAACTTTTTATCAGAGGCAGGGAATCACAAGCTCTTTTCGGCTTTTCCATGAATTTTAATTCATAATCATACACATGCAGGCGGCTCCTACTGTGTGCAGGAGACAGTCGTAACCTACTTTAGTACTTTGAGTAAACTCTACATATATGTATAATATACTTCTGAGCTGAGGAAATATATATTATCATAAGCATCGATGGTATACACTCAAATCTGTGAATCCGAGGAGTTGCTGAAAGCCTACCAGATTATACTGATATATTTATAAACCATCTTTGGTAGGTAATGTAACCTCTGAAAATCTACAGCAGAGGCTATATGCCATACAGGTAATATATTAAACATCCTTAAGAGTAAATGGAAACACGCATCAATACTATAGCTTCACAGCGTATATACGATTTCGCCCGCATCACGTGTAAGGAATCGAATCGGATTCTAAATCACTTTCGATTCTTTTTCCTTTCTCTCCTGACACATGGATGCCGTTTTTTCCCAAAGGATTTCAAGATAGAAACAGGTACATACCAAGTCAATGCTTGTTTCTGTTTTGAATTTAAATTTTTAATCTTTGAAAATGTTCAAAGAAAAGCCTCAAAAAATTCCAGTATCAAAATAGCACATAATTACTGGAACATTTTGCTATTCAGTCATTGGTTGCATTTTGCTGTGTTTGTAGGTGTCAGTATGTTTCCTGCTAAAGGACACACTGTAGCTGTGATTCTACAATGAATTCATTAGGTCCCCTGTTTAAAAAGCGGAGAAAATACCGACAACCGAAAAAGGATATCTTTGTACTTCCAGTCGTTACCTTTAATCGTAATCGTGAGAAATCGGTGGGGCCAACGTACTGCCTACAGTACAGTACAGGGCTACTTACTTATGCATGCAGACAGACAGATACCTGGCTGGCTGGGCATTTAGGTATGTACGTATACTCGACAGTACTAAGTAACCTAAGACGAAAAGGAGAAGTTAAAGTTGTAAATGTGCAATAAAAAGGAGGCTAAATCTACACTTGTAGCATGATTACATATCAGTTAAGTCTCTATACATACTTGTACACTAGTCCAGAACGGATGGATATACTGGATTGACGTTCATGTATGTTCGTGCAGCTCTACCTTGCTGGCCGTAATATATAATGTAAAGTGTGTAATGTAGAGCAAGGGACGGATTGTGCGAGAGAGTCAAATTCCCCGACCAAATCCTACATATGAAGATTTACTTTTATGTCTCTCATGAGCTCCCTATTCGCAGGTTTAGGCTTGAGGCTCATGGTCTTTTAGTCTTCCTAGTTACATACATACATGTGTGTACTAGGTACTGCTACAGCCTATAGGATCTAACCCCACGAATTTCAATTTGGAGCCTTGCAAATTTTACGACACGGATTTGGTTGGAGGGATTCCCTTGGAAAGGGGCGAATCCCGATATTTGCACATTTAAAAACTGTAAAAAGTAATACACATATATTTACATAAAGAAATGATGGGAGTAGGCAAAACATGATTTTACCCGTTTTCATAAAATGGCAAAAGTAATATTACCTAATTACATTTAAAAGTGATGTCAAAATATTATCCGAAAGATTGGAAAATTGAATAAAACAATTATTGTTTACGCAATTCACCAGCTTCCCGTTAATTTGTTTATAATTTATAATGCAAAGTGGATTTAGGTAGCTACCTTAAAGATAGAAACCGTGATTTTACTCCTTTTCAAAAAGTGTCAAAATTGCTATGTACTTTTTCGAAAGGAGTATAGCATCAGGTATTTGTATTTTTCAGAGGTGTAAAACATTCTATGTATACTTTCTCCGCCAACAAACAAAGGAAATCATGATGTTTTAAGAGCATTTTATTCCTTTGAAACACACTGGGAAAATGGACTTTCTTTGTATGTATGTATGGGGTGATAAATGAAGGACCCTTTTGACAAAAAAAATTAACGAATAAAACTAGCAGTAGTTTAGTTGGTAGTCTTTGTAGGTACCCTGAGCAACAGTCGCAGAAGTGAGTGCAATGGAAACGCAACACGGCCAGTCCAGAATTACAGATACAGTAGTTGCTTCTAAAAGGCACGCCATCACCATCACTCTAGATTCTAGATTCCAGCCGAAAACCCACCAACTACCATCATCCCAGAAGCCAGTATCTTGCTCCGTCTTTATGTTGTGTCTACAGAAAATGTAGTGGCTGTCTGGGCTGTGCATAAAATGTTCACACAGAAAGCAACTTTGGGTGAAGAAAAATAGTGAAAAGACGAGCGTCTACCACGAAATACTCAAGGAGGGGAAAAGCTGAGAGAGAAAGGGAAGATTCCATGGTGGTACTGGCACCGTAACCGTTTCCAGTCCTCCTCTTGTGTATATCTTCCAGTTTCTTGTTCCAGTTATCCAGTAGCCAACCAGGGCAGTGGATATGTAGTAGATTATATGTATAGAGGATGTGCTATGCCTTTATATAGCCATGGGAGAAAGTCCCAGTTACTAAGAAGAAGAAAGACCCATGCTCAACTTCCAGACATTATTATTATACCGCTGTCCTAGATATTATACACGTGAGGGGGACTGGCACTGCTACTTCCTTATGGATCTTCCATGTATGCTTTACGTTAGTGTAGAAGCAAAAAGTGGTCTATCGCCATTGTAAGATATAGTGACATAGTATTATGCGAGTGCTGCTTGTACGCGGCTGTGGTTTCAAAAGTACATTTAGACAAGTAGACATGTTCCACCTTTTCAAACACCAAACAAGTGGTTTATACTTTTAAAAAGTGCTTAAATTCGTAATATTGACATTTCAAAAGCGTGTAAAGAGTACATTTGAACCTTTTCAAATTCCAAAAAATGTGGTTCATACCTTTTAAAAACTTGTTAATGAGACCATTTTGCACTATTTGAAACACAAAAACGTGATTTGTGCCTTTTCAAAAGGGTATAAGTTCGTTGTAAAGTATTTGTAGAAAAATATAAATACAGATTTTTAAAAGAATTTTAAAAACCACCGTTTTGCACCATTTCAAAAGCCGTATGTGTATTTATTAAATGTAACTGATACGTTTCAGCCAATTTTAACTTGTCATGCAATTTCCATAGAATTTTCGTAGAATTTGGCAACGGCCTCCAGATATTTTGCTTCTTCAGAAGTGATAGTGCGGATTCTTTACTACCCTCACATCTCCTTCACTTACTTCCTCCACTGAGGGAGTCTATAAGGGAGAAGCCGATGTACACATCTTTTCTTTACTGTCTGGAATTGGAGGTCGTAACTTATGTATATTGTGAAGTATGAGGCTGTGTGAACTGGAGCTGTGGTAACGGCAGTGCTCCTATGGTCCTGGTGCCGCTTCTGAAACTCGAAACATCTTCTCTCTCTCTCTCTCTCTGGAAGTCTAATAGTCTGGCTTGGGTTCTGGTTCTATGGGAGTCAGTCTGGTTTCGGGTAGTTTGGGTCTGGAACGTATTCCATTTATATTAAGAATTCTTTCATGTCTCCTGAGGTGTGTGTACAGTCTTTTCAAACAAGGAAATACGTTGAGAAAGAAAATAGATAAGAAAATAAGAATTTATATTAGAGTCAAGAAGCTCTCATGGACACGGTGTACCTTGGTAGGTACCTAGGTTCTCTTCCTTCTGTTGGTTCAAGTTACCTAGCTACCTTAGTACCTACATACTTCTATACCTATTCGTATATCAATTTTGGCATTAAAGCGGCGAAGAGGAATACAAAGTAAAAATATTTTATATATCGAATCAGCCCTACTACTCGACGGTTATGTTAGTAGTGAATATGTAGCTGAATGATAAGGTTTTGAACATAACATAGGAAGGGTGTATTTCAACGATAAATCTACGCATGTATTGCATATACCTAGGTATCATTATGCACATATGTATAGGCTATGTACAGATATACGTACTTAATGCACACGGGCGTTGAAGCTGTAAACTTCAAATTATGGTATCTAACGTTTTTCTAAAAAAAAAAAGTCTGAATTTTACATTGAACATTTCCAGAAATTCAAAAATGTGTCATTTCGTAACTTTTTAAAGGCATAAGGGGGAATAAGGGGGAAAGCGAACATTTTAAAAATTTAAAACGAGATATTATGTACTGTGAGTCCTTATAATGGTGAGATAAACGCCATTTGTGTATGTATGTACACACTTATAAGTAGATGAAGAGCCATATTTGAGATATTTTTTTAGGCTTTGCTTATGTAGGCACTACTTGCAAAAGAAGTTAGTATCTAGAGTTTAAAGAATTCCGCCGCCCTTTTGAAAGGTTAAAAACAGATAAATTGCAACTTTGAAGTCTTCCCCCGTTAGCTCGGACGTTTTACTCTTTAAAAATGTAGTTAGCGACAAAGTCAAAGGGGAAGGGAGGGGAAAGACGAAAGAGTTGAGCATATTATTCTTTTATCTCTGTAGAAAGTGGAAGTCAGTTCGTTCGTCGTGCCAGGGCCTTATGTTGGAGCTTGGGAGTTTGAAGAAATTTGGAAATTTGCTAGAGGCTGTCCTAGCTGAATGTTGGATTTGCTGGAGCTAGGAAGGAAAGTATTGTCGTGATCGTGATGCGTGTGTGCTCTGTTAACTCTGTACGACTCAACTACTATAAGGACAAAGATCTTGCAGCTGACTCTGCACACTCACATAAGGAGCATTGATATACTGGAATATATGGGCATTTTCCATTTCTATTTTATTTTGACGTAGGGGCTTCTAAATTATGAGGTCGTAGTGCCTTATGCTTACTAAACACTTCAGTAGAAATTATTTATAAGTTCGGAAAAGGTACATGTTTTATTCTGTCCGTTCTGAAAACGTTATAAACTTGTTTTGTCCGTTTTTGAAACGTGTAGGTATCACGATTTGACTATTTTAAAACGTAAAAATGGTGTTTCCTTTTCTCGCTCACTTTTTAAAAAGTGCACAAATACCCTGCGTTGAACCTTTTTGAAAAGTTAATTAGCACATTTTGCCATTTTTGAGTGTGCAAAAATGAAGCTTTGCCTCTCCAAAACACTTGCATGGTATATTTGTACCATTTCTTCTACCAAGTTCATTGGACGCCCAAGTAGGTATGTAGCTACTATATCACATTTGCAAGGCCCCACTACAATGCATCTGACTAGTGAGTTTAATACTTTCAAACTTCCACTGGCAATGCGACTCTACACTATATACTGAACAATTTCCTCGGTCTAATCATGGTATGGCTTACATTTCGCTGACTACAAACATACATGAACAGAGTAGCGGAAGTCTCACCAGACCAAGACAAGACCATGGCAATGACAAAGGCAGTGGTGATATTATATATGCAGTAGGAAGTCGAAGCAGTTAGTCGAGCTTTCTATTCTGTTCTGTTACTGGTTGCTGGTCCTTTTCTCCTTCTGGAACTGGAAGGAAGAAAGAAAAAGAAACTTCTTTTTTAAATTTCCCTTCACTCTACGTTGCCTTGTGTGGAAGTGGAAGGAGCTGCTACTTGTCACCATAGGTATATTGTGTAGATATATATAAATATAAGATTTGTATATTCTGTATATTTTTTTAGACTTTTCTCCACAAGAATCTCATCGTTTTCGTTTTCATTTTCAATTTGTCGCTTTCTTCATTTTTACACATAGCTTTGCTTTGACTGTCGTCTTGATTTTCTTTGTGACAAATTCAACTTCAGCACGACAGACAGACGGGCAGACAGACACAAGGCCGTAGTGGTAGGACGTACAGTACATACACTTTGCCTTGTAAGTATACCTATCAGTAGCTACTTCATCTTTGGATTTCATAGAGCATGATAGGCGCGAAGCGCGAGGTCCAATTTCACTGTTGGAACCCAAAAAGCGCGACCTTCGGCAAATTGAAAGCTATATTATATACATATACACGTATGTACATAGACTAATGTATATTCTGGACGGACTCCAAATAGTGCCAATAAAGACGAGTGGTTCCAAGTTCTGAAAGCTACTACTTTCCTTTTTCGTCTCGACATTTTCGTCTGTCCGTCCGTCCGTCTGTCTGTCTGTGGGTCCTATTATTAGGTGGAGGGTAAAGTACTGGATGCTGATAGAGAAAGCCAAGTAGAGCTAAAAGTATTTTCTTCTGTACAGCAACTGTGTATTTTCTCAGGGAAAAGCTCACACTTGAAAAGGTGGCCCAAGAAATAATGTTAGTAAATACAGTCTCATTTTCGCGTCAGCAGACTGTTGGAATCTCCAGGCTTTACTCATATCCTGCTGGAGGTGCTAAAAACATTTATCTGATTCTGATACTCTGCCAGTAATTCTAAATGGGAAAGAGGCGGATTCCTGTAAAATTAGGAACTTACTTTTTATACACTGACAAAAACATAATGCCTATATGTACCTACCTGCAAAAAATTAGCTGCTACAATAGCCATCGTCTGGGTCTGAAATTTTGTGGGTCCGCCAAAAGATGGATGGATGGACAGACGGCAGAGAAAGGAAACTTTTATTGCTGGCTGATATCGACTCATCGTCAGTCGGGAATCTCGAGTCCTGGAAGCGATTATGAGTTCATCCATCTTTTATTGTAGAAATCATCCAATAGCTTTGTAATTTCAGTTTTAAACAAGTAAAATTCCTTATAGGTATGCATGTAGAGTCTTTACATTTGAACTTTGCTTGGTATATACAGAAAAAAAACAAGGAATAAATTTAATTGGGAAGGACTGTAGCGTAATTTTATTTCACATTTATTACAGTGGATAACAGTGTACTATGTACATATAGTACGTAGGCATATAATTTCACCAGTAAAAGAAGCTTCAGTCCTAGTAGCGTCATGTCAGATTGAGCGTCAGCGACGTAATTAATATAAAAAAACGACTACGACAACGACAGCTACAAGGGCAGACAAGCAATGCAATTTTGCAGACAAACATTAGTATCACTTTTGTAGGTCAAAGACTTGTATTTTACGAGTTTATAGCTAGCTAGAGAGATATATCTATACCTAATTACACTTTCAGAAGCTTCAGTGATAGCGGTATAAGAATCAGCGGACCAGTACCAGCACCAGAGCACCAGCACAGTGTCTGTATCTCTCGCGTGGAATCGTAGGATCGTAGACATATTGTTAAATTAATCGTAATCATAACTTTTGTACTTGTACAATCAAAATCAGAATCATTATCAAATATCAAGTATGATTATATAAATAGCACACACTACATGAGCGAGATGCCATTAAATTACGACCTATGAAATATGTAATTATTTATGTGGAGAGTACGTATCACCTCATATACGTATCATCCTCACTGACGAACTCAACTCACAAGAGGGTCATTGTAGGTGGTCTGTCTAACCATTTCATGTCACCGGCCCAACGTCCCAACTATGAGCAAAAGTTTGAAAACTATTAAGAATCGTAATCTTATACGAAATAAAATAGTAAAAAAAAATATGCTATATTCAAAATTAATTGCCTTGGCCAATAGATATACGGCGAGATTACCAATTGCCATCATTACTGTAGTAGTACTGGTCTGTATACGACACTTGATACTATATATATATATATATTCAGTTGCGTAGACGTGTAGCTAGAAATTGTCTATAGCTATCAGTAGTCTGGGATGACAGACGGACAGCCAGACATGTAGATAGCTGACATTTATGTTCAAGTGAGAGATATTAATTGTGTGTATGTAGGTATAGGTCAGTATCTTATGTGTATCCTTTATCCTATACGCTATATCAGCATCAGACGGTTGATTACTTGGTGTATATCTATACATTTTTCTTGATTTGAAGGATGATGATACAGTGCAGTGTTGATCGTTGATCCTGTTACATGACGATGACGAGTGACGATCGTTATATTTTGTGGAGGTATATTTGCGATGATGGTAGGGACCAGGGACCCTGCAAATGTGACGTCCTTCAATTGGTAATAATATGATCAAATAATATTTTGTAACGTTTCCTAAAAATTCAGAACTACAGTTCCTACGTTACAAAAGTTAAAAAATGTCAAAATGTCAATACTTTTAAAATATTATCCGCACACACGGTCACCAGAGTTGTACATGTCCAACAAGTTTTTCTACCGCATCAACTTTGAGAGGCCCCTCATAGTATAGCCGGCTATATCTTTGGCTCGATGATCTAACGACACGATGAAATGGAAATTGGGCTAACGTAACATTCTGTCTGTTGGATGTTTGAGTGTTTGATGGCTGGCAGTGGTCGTTCTGCTGATGGGCTTTGCAGTGAGTTCTTTGTTTATTTGTTAATTTGGTTTGTTGGTTGGTCGGTTGACTGGCTGGCTGGCTCGTTTGTCCTTTTCATTTCATTTTGCTGAAGAAATGAAATCTCGCATCACATTCGCACGTTCAGTTCAAACATGAAATGATAAAAAAAATATTTTATCGTATTTCCACTCACGATGAGTATATACATGTTCAGATAGATTAGACTGAGAGTGAGTACCTCGTTCGTCACTGCGTTCTCGTTCTCGTGGCATGGCATGGCATGGGATTACATCAACATCCAAATACATCAACTAGTGTCTAGACGACATGATTTTTTCCCCCATAATAATTCTTCTTCTTCTTCTTTGTCTCTTTCTCTTGTTCCCATCCAAGTCCTAATGCTAATGCTAGATTACCGATATTTTACCAAGGGTTCTTCTAGCAACTAGCTACGATAGTATACTGCACTACTGCAGTGCATTACACCGGTCTTGTCATTGCTTGAGACGCAAAATGGAGTAAATCCTACAGTTCTTAAATGACAAGTAGCATAAATATGACCAAAGTTTTCTGTCTTCTTTGTTGCTGATTCAAAGGTGTGCAGATTCTACTGAATAGCATGCATGCGGTGTAAGGTATGTACCAATGAACATGCTTCATTGAATTTTGTATTAATTTCCTTGGCTATTCGATACATCCTCAAGTCCCTAGGTAATAATGATGCTGCACGTATGTATGTACCTACATAGACTGCTGCATGCATTTCATCTTCTTGTTCTTGCTACGATTACTGCCACTTACACTTTTATTGTAGGTACTTCCATTACACATCAGCACACGGGACGAAGGAGCAAAAGTCGTTAAAGTAATTTGAGAGTTGAAAGCTTCAAAATTGAATACAAATGAATCTCATAAATTAAGACAATGGGTTCTTGGCTATGTTGGACGAATATTTAAATTGTCGACGGCAGAGTGGTTTATTACTCTATATAATGTACAGCCACATCTATCTATCTTATGGCCAGTGCTATTGTACAAAGCCACACGGATACTATTATTATTATTACTATTATTATTATTATTTCTACTATCTGTACTATTGGCATTAAATTAATGCTGTGATTACACGCTTATAGGGTGCTTTGAGTAAATACTACTCGGTATAACTATACCTATACACTATGTACGTCTGCTCGCAAACACTGTCTGTCTGTTTGTCTTGATTTTGTATGTGCACCTTTGGGCGTCCTGAATCTCCTCTCTTCTATAAAAATCAAGTAAAAATGCTGGGACGATAAGCGTAGTAGTTGTCGTTAGACAGATGTAGTTATACCATTACAGGAGATTTATCGTACTGAACAAAATTATAAATCTTTCTGAAATGTAAACTAATAGAGCCTAAGATGGCCGCTATATTTTTATGTATAATATTGTGTGGCTCTCTGTTTTTTTTGGTCTTGGTTTTCTTGTCTGGTCTCGAGTCTGATCTGCTGGTGGATCTCTCTGTCTGTCTGGGAAATCATAGCGTATAGTTTCTAAATTGAGTGACATGAAGTAAAAAAAATAGCACAACATTAGTACGTGGAACATATGTAATAGGAAGACTATCTGTAGTAGGTACTGCATGCACATAGTCATTAAAGCCAGCACCTCCCACACTACAGCTATGCTAGGAACACATTGGAGATACACACATATATGTAGCTGTATCCATTTCCATTACCTATTACTCATCTAATCTTTAATCGAATTGGGAACGAAAAACGAATCAAGTGTGATGTTATAGTAGTGTAGTAGTGTAACGGTCCGAAGTGATGATAAGAAAATTGTGAGGTCGATTTCCCAACTGGAATCCTAATCCAAATACAAATAGTATCGTCTCGTGTTATGTCTCATCCATAGCAGTAGTACGGGAGCCTATTTTAAGCGACAAATTAAAATTGATGGCAGAAGCATTGCGTTTTTGAAAATGATTAGACAATTATTTTTTAATTGCATGATTCTACAACATACATAGATCCCTTTGTAAAAGGCTATTTTCAGCAAAAAATTTCAAAAAACAATTTCTGCAAAAATGCTAATTAGAAAAATCAATTTCTACAATAAAAAACACTTCTAGAAAACCCCATTTTTTCAAAAAGGTGAATTTCTGGAGCTTTTTAATCGACGAATTTTGTGAACGCTTTCTTAGAGGCAGCATTTTTGAAACGTATTTTTTTTAAATGCTTGTATTATCAATAAACTTACAATTTAGGCCTAAGTCAACACTACACAACCTCAGTACCAGACGGTACGATAAGATTCATTCGTAATTTAACGTGATTGTTGATGGTCTTTGAAGCCTCCTTCATTTAGTATTGCAGATATGATTTTCTCTGAAAACCTTTAATTGTCGTTTAGTCTGATTAAGCTTGCCTACGTGCGCCAGAGCTCGTTTTTGTTTTTTAGTTCCATTTCCTTTGGACCAGATGAGGATGAGACGTGAGCTCCTTCTTCCTTCTCTCCATTTGGCGTGTTTTTGGCATGACGTGATTGAGCGATGCAGAGGCATTCCAGAGGCTATCTAGGCAGACGTGTAGAGAAAGAAGTCGAGGCAGGGCAGATAGGATAGTTTGCTTTCGTTTCCTTCGTGTGTTTGGCGAGAATACGTTGAGATGGGATAGCGAGAAGAGTTGACTTTAAGTCGTCTGTCTGACTTGAGAAGTAATGACTGGGACTGGGGGTGTTTTGTTTGTCTCCCATGAGATATATGGGATGTGACTCTCTGACACATTCAACGTACAAATCTAATGTCAGTCTCCAACGGCAATACAACAGTAGCAGACAGCAGTACTACATACGTACACATAAACCCTTTCTCTTGGAGACCTATGCACCTACAAACACTCATCCTTGAATGATGTAAGGGGTACTTACGCGAGTGCTAGAATAATATTTAAGAAGGTCCATTTACAATTTACGAATTTACTATTTCTGTCTGTATTTCACTCTTTTCTTTTCGCCAGCTAACCAACTACAAAGCCCCCAGTTCGCACAAACACCACAGAACATGGTTTCATGTCATCGCATTCTGTACTCTTTTTACTGAAGGGATTCACAGAGGCAGATACGTACTTGTTTGGTACGTCGCTAAATGTATACCTACATGCATAGTCGATTAAGAAGTAAAATGACCCAAGCCCAAAAATCGCCATTTTTATCATTACCAGTGTTGCTAAATGGACCTTTTTTTACTGCGGGTTTTACACAGTTTAAAATCCAACGTTGCAGAAAGCCTCTGAATGAAACTTTTTTTCTTCGCAAAATTGTTTTAAATCCGTCAACTTGTGTTTAAGGAAGCGTTATATAATAAGAACTTTGGAAAAAGTTTGCTTCTTAAGCCACGATGGGAGTTGCTTCTGCTAACGGCTAAAGTTGAAGGAGAGGACATGAACTGTCTCGTTTTCGTTGTTCTTAAGAGTCACGTTGAACTGCATTTAGGTTTAGTGTGACATTCAGGCTTTTATCCCTGTCTGTAGTGTGTCTGACGGGTATTCTTTCAGTACATTTGGTAGGCTACACAATAAATAATTGACTTTACGGGATATAGTATCACTACTACTACCGTCTTGAGCTGTATGATGACGTACATATGAAGCTAGGTCACTTTTACTTCTCTTTAGAAATCCAGTAGTCATTTAATCAGGCCTTGTAATTATTGCAGATAATCCGTACACGTGTGAACACAATAAATTGGGAGGTTATTTAGGTAATTTATTTTTGAAAAGAATATTTTTTACATTGCTAATATAGATAGCATCACACATTACCCAGTCGATTGAGCACTGCACTGCACTGACTTAATGATCTTATATGTATGTAGATGCGTCAGTACAGAGCCTTTTCTACATAGGCTGTACTCATTGTTAGCTTCTTTTTCTTTATTTGGAAAACGTGTGATATATGTACTTACGATTAGTGTTAGACGCCTTCTTCATTCTTTATGGATAATGGATATGCTTAATAGCTCTGGAAGGAAGATATTGATTTGAGCTGGAGGTTTTCCTGAGCGTTTATTTTTGTTTTTTTGGGTGCTGTGTATAGGACTGCCTTTGAGTTCTGGTTTCGCTTTCGTTTACCGAGCTTCTTTTAAAGGCGAGACAAGACAAGGCAAAATGACGTTTGGATTTCTTGGAAATCCGGAGATGGTACTTATTGTTCAATCAAATCTGGAATTATTTGCTCTGCTTCGCTTTTGATCCCATCACATCCCAGTCATCCAATGAACAAGTCGGGCGGGACTCCTCCATAGCCGAATTTCTACATTAAAATTCTTTGGAGCACAAGGCTAGACTCGGCTGTGTATGTACATTTCTGTAGTCTAGAAGTAGTGCAGTGGCAGTATTAGTAGCTGTAATGAAATGGAATGGAACTAGGCTGTTTTTTTCCGTGTACAAATGGGACCTTTCAGATGTGACGTCGTAGAAATGACTATCAGTAGTATTTTGAAACATGGAAATGCCATGTTTTACACCTTTTTAAAAAGTTAATATTTAGTTGGGAAGTTTTTGAAAAGGCTTATGCCATGTTTTACACCGTTTCAAATAGGCAAAATCTTGTTTCGCTTCCCATTTGGAAAAACGAGTATTACGTTTTACATTTTTTGAAATAGTTGAAATCTTGCTTAGCTTCTTTTTTGATAAGGCTAATCACTTTTGAAGATATTCTTATTGTAGAGACCACAAAAATGAAAATAGAGAACATCCAAAATGTCTACCCACTTTTTTAAAAACATTACTATAATGTTTTCGTTTTTTTTAAATCGGAGCTATAACTCAAATCGTTTGACTCCATTGTTGCAAGGCTCCTGTATGGAACCTAACCATAGTTATATCGGTATATGTGTTTAGCTATAGATGTGCTCTACTACCATATTATGAGCACTATGGGGATGGTGAAAGCACGGTGGGATTATTGTGGTGTCATTATTTCACTGGGTACTCACGAGTCAGAAATATAAATGACTTTTTATGGAGGCAAGGAAAAAATTTGTCTTGGTCAGAAATGAAATAAAATGAAATGAGATGGACTGGCATTGACGGTACGGCAGTGTGGGTTTACTGTACTGTAGTTCAGTGCGGTGTCTTTTTGCTTTCATTTTTTTTGCCTCCTTTGAATTCCTTCAGTTCAAATTCGAATGTTCGAATCTTCTGCCCTTTTTATTTCTCCTTCTTTTCATCTTTGAATTTAATATAATGCTTCCGCATTCATAACTCCTACTCAAACCCTACTATGCACAATGCAATGCAGCATGAGCGATAATACAGCACATCTATAACTGAGGTATAGATGTATTTACATACATACATAGATTACTTACGGTAGAAGTTACCAAATTATTTTGAGATGTATCTGCACACACGTATGAAGTCGGCAGGGACACTTTGATTCTAACAAAGGGAAAACAATTTTCTAAACAATAATAAAGATAAGATGGCAAAGGGCACAGCTACAGTAGCAATATGCAATACATGGTAGAACTGTATACAATTTAATGATGTTTTCATCTTTGACCCTATTTTTTACACTGTACATCTTTTCAAAAAGTTCCTACATTTTATTTTTTAAATAGTAGTCGAAACGTTTACACTGACACATTGTACATTTTTTTTTACTACACGCTAGTATTTAAAAATCAATCAGTTCAGTTCAGTGCTGCGTTTTTGCACATACCTACATAAATAAAATTAATAATAGCGTAGTATTTTAGATGTGCACCTTCAAGGGCGATTTACTGTACAGAAGGGACCGATTCTGGCTCGCTGAAAGTTTACATACATATCTGATCATTTGTCTTTGAACAATAAGTAGTGCAATATCAGTAGAAAGGAGGCGTAATCATAAAGATAAAGAAAGAAATCTAAAAATTCTGGGGGAGGAAAAATTCTCCAGTAATGTTTTCAACGCTCTTCGTCACTCCCGATCACAATGAGCTCAGTCAATAGTTGAGCAAACAATCTGCTTTTGTAGTTGGGCATTCTTCTCCCAAGAAAAGCCAATGCAATGAATGCACTTTATCATAGACACATAACAGCGATAATGCTTCGCACAAAGGAAAGTGCAGCACACATAATATGTATGTTTGTGTACCTACATATGTGCCCTTATGGGAACGGGAAATGCATTCTGAATTGTGAAAATATGTGTAAAGTAAATCATAAATA